>UELX01002587.1:0-29766 GCA_900480035.1 Eupelmus urozonus | reverse complement strand
CTCATTTTTTGGTACCCCAAAACATATCCCAAAGTTTCATCAAGATCTGTGATCCGGAGATATGATACTCTCCTAGTAAGTTAACTTTAATAAACTCTTGGAATATTATCTGCAGTTGGACGGCGAAAACACGCAGGGAGAGAACATTGCTGACAACGGTGGAATCAAGGGGACTTACTTCGCGTACGAGGCCTGGGAAAAGGAAAATGGACAAGAGCTTCGACTACCTGGCCTTGAGACATACACGCCAAGACAATGTTTCTGGATGAACGTCGCGATTATCTCCTGTTCAAAATATCGCTCTCAGCTTCTCCGAAATATCATTCTTACAGACACGCATAGTCCGGCAGAGTTTCGTGTCAACGGACCAATGTCAAATATACCAGAGTTCGCTCGAGATTTTAATTGTCCCTGTGGTTCCCCAATGAACCCCAACAACAAGTGTACGGTTTGGTGAGAAGAACTGAATATTTGTATTTGAATACTGTGAATACGATAAGTTAATTCTTAAATTATAAGAAAATTGTAATCTAAGACGGGGCAACACTTCTTTCATATCACGAACTTATTAAAATTTTATAATTTGTTGAAGGTATAATTTGAAAATATAAATAATTAAAAAAATATTTTATATTCTGTTTCAACCTAAACTATGTCAGAAAAATTTTAAGAGTTCTAATTAAATGTTTTTGGAATGTATAACTGATAATTACAAAACGTTGTGGAAAATAACAAATATTTTATTAAATTAAAAATAATTTTTTAATACAATGTCTCTCAAACTCTATTTAAAAATTTGTAATAATCTACTAATTATTTTTGTTACACTTTTAAAGAAAAACTCATATTCAACCTAAGAAACTTTAATCTAAAATTTTAAATTACATTTCTTAAAAGAAATTAAAACTTGAAATCTTGAAATGGTCTTGAGTATTTTCAAAGTCGAAAGGTCGAGAAACACTGTACACATATATAGATATACTGATAACATGGGATTGAAACATTGGATTGTTTAATCTTTGTAAAAAGGCTCTCTGGATCATGTTTAAATAACAGAAAATCTTTCCATAAATATTCAAAAATAATATATATTTTTTCCAGCAATTGTTTAGTTACTGCCATTTCACAATGAAGAAAAATGCCGCTTTGAGAATTCTTCCTTCATAAGAACCCATGTTAAAACGCCGAAACGTTGTGTTTCAATAACTCGCTAATTCACCCCGCTTGTCTTATTAAGCCATGAATAACTTTTGTAGAAAATACTGAAAGGAACTTGATCCCAAAATTTAAAAAAAAAAGTGGCTAATTATACTTTTGAGAGAACGTCCTTAACATTACATTATTTGCTGTAGGTATAATTTAAAAATATAAACAATTAAAAGTTCAAACAAAAATTATTATTCAATTAAAAAAGATTATTTGCTCAAATACATAAAAGTTGATTCGTTGAAACCAAAAATTGTTTGAGAAATGCTTATTTATAGTATTGCTTCAACATTTGTTTATTCATGAGTTACGTTCATATATTTATTTATGAATTTGTTAATTTTGAGGTCGATATTATTTTACTCAAATGCACTCATACCATTTTGGAAAATATTATCTTATGTAGGGAGAAATAAAATATCCTTTATAGCAGTGCCCGTTCAATTCAGAAGAAAAGGAATGTGTTGAAAAGTGTAAAAACTACGATCGTCACAATAAATAGTACAATGAAAAGAAATAAAATGCCCAATGTAAAAATACTTACGAGTCCTTGGGCGCTTTGCTTTAGCGTAGTAGAGCCGATGATGTTTCGCTCGATACTTGCGCTGATGCTCGATCGAGTTACCACTAATTACATTCGTCGTAGTGTTTCTCCAGGCATTGTTGATCATGGAACTGCTACTGCCGGTGCTATTTGCACCGATTTTCCTCTGAATGTCTTCGAAGATGTGGGCCTTCTGAGCTTCGGCACTTGCCCGAGGTTGCTGATAGTATGGCCAGGACTGACTGATCGATTGCTGTTGCTGATTGACTGGTCGTTCCGTCGTCGTCGTTGTCGTCGTTGTGCTCGTCGCCGTCGTTTGAGGAGCGCGACCTCGTTGCTGCTGTTGCTGAATATTTGCGTATGAAGAAGCGATGCTATTGATTATCGAGGCTTTGTTGTCATGAGATTGGTTTGGAAGCTGTTGCTGCTGTTGATTGTTCGGAGTCCAGTACCTTTAAGTATTAGGAAAAGTTAAAAAACGTTTAAATTTTAGAAAATTGAATGATTTTTTTATAATGAAGGAAGTCAAATTTCAAATTAAAAATAGATGAATTTCATTACATGAATAATACAGAAGACACTAGAATATTGCTTTGACTATTTCCCATGAAAATACGTTTCATATTATAATCCACTATTAACAAATTCATATTGATTATTATCTTTCTAAAAATACATGAAATATGTTATTAATTGTTAATATGAAATCTGTATTTATTTACTTGTATTCACAAATTTTGAACTTTAGTCAGAAGTTTCTTTTAGACATATAATGTTGCTTTCATAAATTGTATGTGAACTTTTTATAGTTTTATTACCTAACGATTAAACATAAAACTAGAAAGAATTCATTAGTTTTTTTATAATTTAAAAATATAACTTAACAAAAACTTTTGAATAGCGTTGTGTATCCTGAAATCATATACATGCTTGAATAGAAAATTTAAACTTTAATTTATTTTCATATTGTAGGAATGAGTTTTATCTTTATAAGACGAATCGTTATAATATACTTAAAAACAAGACGCCATAATTATTTTTCTCTATTACATATTTGAGCAGATTATTTCTATAACTTTTACAATTTTTCTTTGAATTCTGGTTTTAAGAGAGATTTCAGAATAAGAATTTTACAAAGTATCAGAAGACAACAATTATCTACTTTTAAAAAAAATTCAATAAACTATATAAAAAAAAAAAATTGAAATTTAATTAGTTCTATTTATTCTAAGGATAATGAATAATTTTTACAAGCATATTTATAGAGATTGCAGTTAAATTACAAACATAAGACATTACTCAAGCGACCTTGAGGTACTTAATACTAATTAAGCTTGGAAGGGATAACTAGAGTTGAAAATTTAAGACCAGCAAGCATAATTCGAATTTATGGCATCCTGTAAAAAATTTTTCATATGTACTACAGATGTACCTCATAGATGGTAATATAACCAAAAGAATAAGAATATTATAGTTTATGTACTATTGATGAGTTTTTGATCCTCATAAAACTATTGGTTTGACTATTTGACGTTAACAAGCAAGCTATATGTAGGTCTTTTTGTTAAGCAATTGATGATACGATCGTAGCTATTCTGAGCCAGCGAAATAAATTAATAAGTTAATTCCATAAGAGATCGTATTCGTATTTAGAATATTTTGTAAAAAATGCATCAATAATTAGTGTTTATTATAGGTGATCTATTGAAAGTTTTATAAGCATAATTATCTCTATGGATATTTCTTTCTAAACGATACTTTCTGAATTTCATAAAAATATAATTTATTGTTACTTTTAAAGAATATTGGTTTTTGATAAACAATAGCTCACACTTAAATATTTAGTTTACCACAAAATCAAGACGATGGTGACATTCTTTAAATATCTAAAACAAATATTTCATTAATTATATAATGTCAATTTCCTAAAACGAATTTCTTTTGTCACGGAAGTAAGCAGCTTGTATTATTGCACAGGAATTATCATTGTATAAGGCTTCTTGCAAATTAATGAAAATAATATTTTCATCTCTTCAAAACATTAATTAAAAACTCTTTGTAAAAATTAAAGTACGCATTTTTTCAATTCCTTTTTTATTAACAAATAATATAAAAGAACTATATTCACTAAAAAAAATTTGTTAACAACATATTTCAAAAGGATTTTAAAATCCCAACCAATACAACAACGTTAAACGTTTTAATACAAATCTCGAAATTGCTTCCGGACATAACTTAGCTACCTGCGCTCGAACTCGTACGTCTGTCGCAAAGCGTTCGGGTTCGTTTTTCGAGCGCGCTCGCCGGTCCATATAGACGCGTTCCCACCCTCTCGGGAAAACAATTTCGAGGCCTGATTTACGATTTGCGAGGACCGTCAAAGTAAGGTACGACCGAGAGGGCCGGCGTAAATACGTGGACCAGGACTTATTTATCGCAGCATTGGAAACTTTCCATTTCGTCAGAATGACCCTGCAGCGTTCATTGCGAACTCTGTGTTTGCCTGAGAACACCTACGCGTGTGTATCGAATTTGGTTTAGTGCGACACGCGCGCGCCCTTCGAATACGTCCAGGCGATTTTATGCGGAAATTGGTTCGCGCTATTTTCGATTACCGCCGTGAAAGATTCAAAGGCACTGTGCCGATTGGCACCGTTCATAGCTTTTCTTTAAAAAACATATATTCAAGTCCTTTTTCCAAGAGAACTTAACTTTTGATATCATTTGTTTTTTTATAAAACATATAGTCATTAAAAAACTTCTTCAAGTCAGAACCCATTGTCAACACACATCCACAATAAAACTACCTACTTGCTGCACAGCGCAAGGGTCGCTTCAACATATAATTAAGTTACACCCGATTAAGCGAAGCATACTGCCTACCTGCGCCGACCGCGAATGTCGGACCACGATTTTGTTGTGATGCTCGCGCGGAATCGCAGGTTCGCGTTGAAGCGGTAGCCAGTCGCAATGCGGTTTAATTTGATTGCGCACAGGGGCATACTCAATGAAGACATAAAGCACGCGCGCAACTACCCTGCAAACTCTTGCCTCGAGTTTCGTCAGTCCGTACATTCAGCGGAATACCTCGCGCGTTCGCGCGAGCGTGTAGCTTGTCTTCTGTGCTCTTTGTGAAGGATGGCGCAGAATAATGCTCTGGGTTATGATGATGTTTTAGGATTTTGGTAATGAAAGAGTGGGATTTGTATGCGCGATTTGCTAATTGTAGTTTATGTGCGGTTGCAAACAAAGGGATTGTCAAGCGGTGGAAGGTAGCTGTGAGGGGTGGATGGGTGTACTTGTATGATTGTTTGGAGTAGCTTTTGTATCTTTTGTGGATATTAAAAAAATATTTTATTGTAACTCATATTTTCTTTTGTTCTTTTTTTCAAACTATAAATGTGCGAGCCTGACCGTCTATTGAAACGTTAGACAAAACTTGTGATTTTGCAAAATATTTGCGGTGCTGTCACTACAAAGAAGTTGAAGAATACCTCTTAAAAATTATATTAGTTAGCTTTTACTTTTGTTACAAATAGATCCTTGGATATAAAAAATTCTTTTAAATATTTTGCAATTCTTCTAGAGTTTTTTAACAGAAATCTATGTATGGTAGCACAAGAAAAAAAGTTTTAAAAAATAAAACAAGTGGTAACAGAAAAAAGACAAAAACACTAATAAATTAAAAAGCTTTCATTGGTTTTAGAATACTATAAAATAAAAACAAAAAGATAGAGTGTCACCTACTAGATAGAAGATCTAAATTGGTCAATCCATTTGCAGCATTTGAACGAACATATAGAATACGGACAAATGCAATATATCTATGCAAAATCTCATACGAGATGGTTTCTATAAAAAGATTATTTTTATTCTTGAATCCTCAAAATACAGTTTTGCATTCTTTTATTAAAAACTTTTGTTTTAACTATTGGCGATTTTACTTTAAAAAAATTTTTTTTACTGTATCCTTTACTCACATACTTTTGTTGTTAAGCACTTTTCTGTTGAGAAAAAAATAAATGAATTAAAAAAATATTTTAACTGTGATTCTAATTATTTTTATTTTATTGCCAAACTGTGCAGATTTTACAGATTTTTAACTATTAAAAACTTATATTGTATATAAATAAATCTAGGACATAGTTGCTCACGGTACATTATATCTCTACAAAATTAGAAGTTGATTTATTTTTTTAATAGTCAAAAAACTGTATAGTCTGCATCATTGGTAATATGACTTTCGGACCTCTTTAATAATAACTACATAAATCTAAATCTGGATATATCAATTAAAAGTGATAATTACTGAATTAAAAATTTACAGAATATAATACAGATCAATAATGAAAACATTTAATAATGTTTATCATGTAGTCGCGATACAAACTATAATTTACAAAGTTTGCCAACATATATATTTGCATAATTTATATATTTTATTGAAAGATTACAAATATTGAACAGAATTGAAAAAAAAGCTTTGAATGTTCTTTAAACAAAATACTTAATTGTTCATTAAAAGTGCAACAATAGTAGTAATTAAAAAATATTATAATAACAATAAAATTATAAGTATATAGTGGCTCACAAAAGTAATTGTGCGTTAAAAAATTGACAATGCATTGTCAAAAATCCATAAATAAATAAAGCTCAATATTTAAATTTATCTTGCCTGGATTAATGGTAATAAGCAGCGTGAAATTCATTGAATTTATAAATTTATTACCTAAAACAATAAAACTCCCCAAATTTTAAGCCTCCGTGAAGCTGATGAAAAAGCTTTATTACGAAAGCGGCAGAGCTTTAAAAATACCCGGCAATGAAATCGCCAGATGAAATATATCGCGGGGGTTGAATAATATATAAAATAAAACAGACTATAATGAAATCAGGAGTAAAAAATTAATTTCTCGGTACCTCTCGCTCTTTCAATCGTATCGAGTTCCCATCGCA
This sequence comes from Eupelmus urozonus, assembly GCA_900480035.1. Classification (NCBI taxonomy): domain Eukaryota; kingdom Metazoa; phylum Arthropoda; class Insecta; order Hymenoptera; family Eupelmidae; genus Eupelmus; species Eupelmus urozonus. Next base: position 23,060 of record UELX01002587.1, on the reverse strand, counting down.
TTGAAGGCTGGCGAACTCGCTCTCTCGCTGGGTGCTAAATTTCGTACCAGCAATATCGGTTACGCGAATTTTCACTGGCCAACCCCCCCTGCGCTCACGCGTGCAGATATATATTGTAGGAAACGTCGATAGCCGGACAGAATACGTCGGCTGAAAAGAGAGAAAGGGACTTTTGAACACATTGGCCGAATAAAAGTCTGTATGCACTGGAGTGACTTATGAAAGTTTTTACAACTAGCTTCATAGACTTTTATTCTGGCTTTTAATTTGTAGCGGATGTGTTGGATTAATAGAGCTGCCGTGAATAATGGATATATGAGGTGCGAATTTCGTGAAGTAATTATTAAATATTTTATGAAAATTTAGTGAGATTGTTGAAGAGCTATGGTATTTTCACTTTTCGCAGCACTTTTTTATTGTACTGCCATTAAAATTATTGACAAAAAATTATTGTCTGATAAAAAATTCTGTTATAGTTACTTTTTAAAAATCAAGTTTATAAGTATTAATTAGATATTTTTATCGACTCTTCTATAGTTTTAAGTTTGTTTGAACCGCGAAAAAAACGTACTCTATTTTTATTTATATTAATTATAAATTATTTAGTATACATTAATCTTGAAAAATTTAATGTCTGATTTTTAATAATTTTCATCAATTTATATATTTTAATAAGTTTCATCAGAAATTCATGCTGAGTAAAATATAGTTTTTCTTATTTTACTAGAATTAATCGACAAATTAATTAAGTTAATCTAATTTTCAATGATTGCAATCAATTTTAACAGATATTATCCTATTTGATTGTTCATTTAACATAAACTGCCAATCACATTTTGAGTGTACTTTAAACGAAATCGCTATAATATTCCAGCCATTCTCTCAAACCCACGTTTTCAAACAAACAAATCAAGCCCATTGAACAACCCTTTCAAACCGTACGATTCGCCGTTTAAAAAGTCAAATTTCCTCAACCAGCAAGCTAAAACAAACCTACCCAGAAAATCCCCCCGCCGGTAGATTTAAAGCACCTGCTTTTTCACCGTATCATGAACGGCCGGGAAAGAAAAATTCGACGGGGAAGAGCTATGGGGCCGAGCGGCAGCCGCAGGTTCGTGGAAAATGCAAGCAATCACGGGATGTATACTTGTAAACCGCGACAATTTATGCATAGCTTTTCCGTAGCCCACCGCCGCCGCGCCACACACATAATGCATTCGCCGGGCGGACTCCGTTTGTGCCCGCGTGCTCGTCGTTTTGCCCCGGCTTGGACCGCAGCGATGTATCGAGATCGAAATGAAACGGCGAGAGGGTAAAGCGCGAAAATAGGAGCGAATTCGAAGACTATATGCTTTTCGAGCGAGGCATTTTTCACGCTATGAGACGATGAAATTTTTCGGGATGTGGAGGGTTTAGGAGGGGTTTTTCTTATTTTGGGTGGCGGAGGAGGTGGGTTTTGGACTGAATTCAAAACTTTCGTGAGTTATTGAAGGTAAGTTTTTTGTTTTGGAAAACTGGTAGATAAGATGTTTATTTTAATTTCAAATTATTAAAATAATGGTTTTCGATCGCATTTTATTGCGTCATAAAAGTAGAAATAATCATAAAATCGAAGATTAATTAGTTAATTTTATTATTTAAATTTATTTATTTCTGCGATTTTATTATTCTTTTTATAATTACAATCACGAATATTCATTTTATATTTTGCAGCGCATTTAGATGCTTTTATATTGCAGTTGTCTTTCATAAAATAAAATAATTATAAACAATATTTTAACCACGCATATATCATCAAATTTGTTTTCAAATATTCTTTATACAGTACTATATTTACAAATTTTTTTAAAAGTGTAAATCAAAAAAGATATTGTATTTATTAGTATTTATTAACCACAGCAAGCGAAACAATCATACATCTTAGAATACCTCAGCAATAAAAATATACTAAACTATCCTTCCCATTAAACAATCGCCCACTAACATCAATTTCAAACTGCCACTTCACTCACTCGCATTGTAAAACCACTTGAAAATAACATCTGACACGAAAACGCACCGCCGTTCTAAGAATCCGAGAACTACACACCCCGGCGGAATGAAAAATATGCCTCTGTACTCCTCTGCGAAACGAGCCGACACCGAGTCCGATCCGCGAGCGCGATAAAGTCGCATTCGTCTTTCGGCGCGAGTGAATTCCGTCTTTGGCGCTGTCGCGAGGAAATCATGCGCGCCAAGAATGCCTCGTCTCATCAGCCTCATAAATTGCGTAATTAAACGAGAGAGAGAGAGGACGGAAGAAGCCGCGAGCGGGCCTGTAGGGCAATTAAGCCGTTCGAATGCGCTTGCGCAAAGGCAAAAAGTTTCGGTGGAATAGTTTCGCCGTGAATGCGTGTGTACATACATAGGGGCGTGCGGCCTTTGTGGTAGCAAGAGCGTATTTTGTGTATAAAGCGGGTAGAAAAAGGGAAAAGGGGCAATTCCATTTCAATTGCCCGCACGAATCGAGTTAAAATTTAATTGGCCCGGAGTCGCTCTGGCCGCGGGGATAGGGCACAGCGAGCAGATGTTTACGCGCTCCTATTTTTCCCTGTCATTAAAGAAATTACGGCTTTTATGCGCTGTAAAGTGGATGTTTTATGTTGCTTAATCACGACTTTTGCCTTGTTTCGAGGGCTGGAATTGTTTTTCTTAAATATTACCACTTTGAGAACAATGCTGGAGTGGTGCGGTTTAAGTTGTTTTTGTGATATTTCTTCAAACGGCAGGAAATTGTAAAGAATTTTTAAGATTATGAACGTGTTGATAAAATGTAAGTTATTGAAATGTGTATTAATATACGTTTGTAAAAATTAAAGAATGTAAAATATTAAAAAGCAAAATATGAAAAATATGAAACGTATGATCAGAAATGTTTTAAGCAACAATTAATAAAAAAAATTAATTATTTATCCATTATATTATGATATTTGATAAAAATGATATAATGCACATTATTCCAAACAAATACTGTGTATAATCTGCACTACAATAAATATTGATTTTTCATTAATTAACAATGAGTCAATAGCAATTCAAGTTTTCAATAAATAACATTAATTCGACGGCTCCAATTCGAAAAGATTCATCTTCTGTATATAAACATAGGAGATAATTCTTCTCAAATTAGAACCGTCGAATTGTTACTTACAATATTTTGTACAACAGAAACCAATACGCTCAAAATCACAATTTATTCCCATAAAAATTTATAATATTCCACTCTGATCCATACGGAAGTCCACGAGTCCCCCAAAGCAATCTTTTTTTTATAGCCCCCTTCAATCTGTAGCACTTTGTATCAAACGTTATTGCTTGTTATCGCTTCTGAATTGTGCGCTCCATTTCGAGCGCGGAAAGAAAGCGCAGCACTCGGCCGGCAATGAGGCGATACTTGCCCTCGTAAAATCACGCCGGGCCTGAGAATAAAGGAAAAACAATCGCATCCCTTCTCGAAAACGAGATATCAGTTAGCGGGCAAACTGGCTTTCGAGCGATTGCGCGCGCCGAGGGGATAACTATGGGCCGCGCCAGGATTGCAGTGTCTTCGGAATCGAATGAGCGTAGCGACGTGGTTATCTGGATCGAAATCATAATGAAACTGTGGATTTAGGAGCCGGGGTTGTTACGTTGTTGTGTGAATGCTGGATTTTTTCGTTAAGAGCGTTTCGTTGTTTCTGAGGCAGTTATATTGGCAATTGTTTAAAGATAAATTATTGCAATTGTCTGATCACTCTCTCGATTTATAGTTTTTATTTCAAAATGTTTTAATTCGTTTATTGGAAAATAGTCAAGATATACAAAGCTACAAAACCATCATTCTCGAGGTATCATCCTTAATTATCAATCCTAAATACAAACATTAACTCCAAATTATCTCCTCCGACATTTCTAGGTCTCAGCATACCGTTAAAACTAATGACCCACAAAGCCAAAAGTACCCGCACCATCTCCAAATCACTCCAGCATTACAACGAGCCAGCAGCCATCTCCACTACACGACCCATGCGACATTTACGCTTCGAGCGCCGCATCCCATTTTGGCGTTTCAACCAAGGCTCACTCCCCGATCCCACCTACCTATACAACCATCCCTCTACCCTCTCTCTCTCTCTCTCTCAATTAATTCATCCTTGCGTGCCTGATCCGAAAGCTCGCTCAGATATTGGCCCCACTCGATAGTCTCTGTACAACCGGTCCCCCGCGCGAGCTGCGGCTCTCTCATCAACGCGCGGGGGCAGCTTCGTTCGCGTCCATTTGGCCAGCGAGCGAGCGACGGATACACGTACAGCTCGTTCCGCGACTGAATGCGCACGACGTAAACCCATCGGCGCTCTGGGTATCACCTGGCTTAAGAGCCAGGCCATTGTCCTCCACGGCTCGAGTCCTATTCTTTTTCGACGCCGTAGATCCTGACGCTGCAAGTGCCGGAAATGAGCCGTTCCTTAAGTGCCGGAGGACACTGCCGCGACTTATAGGACTTCGTATATAGCCGCTCCCTCTGGTCGATCTGCCCGTAGGAGCCGATTGACCTGGATTCGCGAAACAGGCGTTAAGAAGTGCGATGCCGTGTACCGCTGGGCGAGCTCGGAAAAATTGTCCTCCCACCCCTCCCTAAGTCCCCACGATATCTCGGGGAGATTCCGACGATGCTCGAGAAGATTCAATCGGATGGCTGGCTTTCTCTCTTTCTTTCGATAAGTCGAGCACATGGCTATTTGGCGGGAAATATTGCGCAGCCTGTACTTCGTTCTCGAGCGTGTATTGGCTGGGCGGCTTTTTTTTTCTTCGTGGAAATTGGAAAAAATTCGCGTTTTATCGAACGGGCTGGAAGGGATCTGGAAAATTTTTATGGATTGCGCGGGATAAGGTTTATTACATTTCTGCTGTACTTTAAAATGTAATTTTGTTTAAATTAAAGTTTGGATTGAACGTGGAAATCGAAAATTGAATTTGAATTTGAATGGGGTTATTAATCTTTTAAGAATATAGATTTTTTTATTTATTTGTGTTTTTAAATAAAAAATCCAAAATTTTTTAATTTTTAAGTTATTTGAAAATAATTTCTTGTAAAAGTAAGTTATTGTTGTAAAATATTATTAAAATTTTAAAAACTATGTAATTATGTGTAATATTCATTAAGGATTATTTTAATATTTTTTCTGCATCATTTAAATCCTTTATGCTAAAACTTTTTTTTCTGGTTTCTTTAGAACGTTGATGGAATAATCCGACTGATGTAAGGTATTACGTAAACTAGAACGTCAAGTTACGTTTGAATGCAAAAAAGTAGTGTACTCTTTCGTAAAGAACCAGTATTCACTCTACAATGAAACCTAACTCTCAAAAGATTCAACTGACAGTGATGCTCTTGCAAGTCTCTCATCCGTTGTAACAAACTTTGATGTAAACAAAACAAAAACAAGAGTTGTTGGTATCAAACAAACATCCTATAGGCAAGAATAAGGAAACCTCCTGTTTCATAGAGACATTTCTCTCGAAACTAGTTGGAGATGCTTTGAGCTCGCTACTGCGAATTTCGCTGTCTCCTAATTCTTAATTATATGAGATTTATCTTGCTTCTACAAAGGTATTTTGAGTAATTGTGTTTAAAAATTATTTTATTCAAAGAAATACTTGCTAAAAAAATTTTAATTAAAAATCCAGCAAGGTTATTAAAATTAAAACAGTGTAAATTCCTCCTTGTTACCGGCAATTACAGAAATTCATTTTTCTTCCCGTAGTTTTTAATTTAAAAAAGTATTTTATATCTCGTGAATCTACCGCACAACTCCAATGAAGCAGACAAATATTGTTTTACACTAACAGTTTAATAAGAAAATTATTGAATTTGTAGAAAAGCCAATAATAATAAGGATTTGTTATTAGATTATGAGAAATCCCACATTTCTTCAATATATTTCATTTTAAATTAAAAAAACCTTTGCAATACAAAATATTTCCACGTTAAAATAATTATTTATAAAAAAACAAGATACTACAATCATATCAGACACTTTTTAATTCCTCAAAATAGCATTCCTTCTTTCACTCTACTACATTTCATTTTTGCAAGGAATTCCGGCCCAGAGAGAATGAAAACACAATTACAGCGTGCGTAACTGCGAAATCCTTAAAAAAATGGCAGCGGAATTCCATCCGACATTCGCCGCCTCATCGCTTCATTTGTAAGGATTTCCACCGCGCGTCGACAAACGCCAAACGAGATCTTTTCAGCAGCTCGCGACAAGAATGAGGTCGGGAAAATAGAGCGTATAAGCTCTTTTATAAAAAATAAAAAAAAGACACGCAGAGCCACCCTCCCCTTAGTATCTCCTGTAAAAGTGAGCAAAGGAACCGGAAAAAAACGAAATTACAAACAAAGATACTCTAGTGAATAAACAAACTCGGTGTTTAGATACATATTTGATGACGGAAACAAAAAGAAAAAAAACTCGAGCGAGGAAGACATACGCATGATGTTTCCGTTCCCCTTGGGTATAGGTATGCGCGAGCCAAGGCTTTTCCAGGCCGTTTGCCCGATGAAGTGGCGCGCCGTACATACTCCCGCAGCGATACACCTATATATAAGGCGCATTGTCACCCGCGAGCTTTCACATTACGATCAGTGATAAAGACGAGCATGGAAGGCATTCCGTGTAGGACGAGAGAGTAAAAAATTTGAGTTCTTGAAATTTTCCCGGCTCCAGTTCTCCGGGCTATAAATATTTTTGCGACTGTCGTTCAGACGCGTAATCAAAGCTATAAATTCATTTTATAAGAGCGTAAAAAGCTCAAAAAATTCATGTTACAGATATGATTTTATTATTCTTTTTATTCGGCCGTGTCAAGCGCTTTGAAATAAAAATACTTTCACTCGACGCGCCTTCAAAGAAATTATAGCCGTCATAAAAATATAGAGAAATTTCTCGCGCAACCGATAAAACAAACACTCCATTTCCCAGTTTAAAAAACCAACCGATCACATAAACAATCCACCCACACCACCCAAAAAACTCACCCATCCGACTTTACAAAATCCCAATGTCACTAAACCCTCCTCAATCCATCGTCAACATAGAATCCTGTACAAGGCATCGCGCTCGTCCCCAGCAGAACGCGCGTCGCATTTCATCCGGGTCCATTCAGCGCGAGACAGGCAAAGATGCGTGACCGAATGGTCGCAAGCTCGTTTATATCCCCCCACCCTCGCTTTTCCTCTCTCCCGCGCTGGCCGGGCCGCATTTCGTTAATGAATTTTTTCCATTACACCGGATTAATCTCTTTTTACTGCCGCGTCCTTTTAGGCTCGGGCTCGGTTTGTGTGTGTGTATACCTACGTTGGGGAGTCGCATCGGCGTGGTCTAATGCGGGCTCGGGTATTTTGCCGGAATGCAGAAGAGGGGGGAGATTTTATGATTGCGCGTAAAAAGGCTCTTCGGCGGAGGCCGCGGGTGTATGTATAAATAGAGCCGGGTGCTCAAATCCCCGCTAATGCTTTATCAGTGTCGTTTAATGCCGGGAGAAAGTTTCGAGTCGTTCGATTAACGCCTCGTTTGGGATAGATGCTGTTGTTTTATGGTGAAGGTGTGTACTCGAAATTTTGTATTTTTGGTGGTTTTATTAAGGATGAGAACTCGATTTGTTTAATTATTTGATAGTTTATTGTGATTATTATGGTTTTGAGATTATTATGAACAGTTGCGTAACAGTGAATAATTAAAATAATTTTACGTAATTGTAATTATGCGTACATTAAATATGTATAAGCATGCAAACATAATCGTTCTAAATTATTTTGTATGCGCATTTAAATTTGGTAAATCTAATTGTATATTATGCAATTGTAATTATTTCATCAAAAGGATAGCTCTTATTATGTCTATTAGAATAATGCGATGTAAATCAAATTTTCCAGCTTTAATATTTCAAAAGATGATATACAACGACAAAGCTAATATACTTTGAAGTCCGAGTAATTTACTTGCTTGACTGCGCTCTACTTCTTTTAGATATTATCAAATGCACTTGTGCAGCATGTAAAAGAGCAAGAAAGATAACGGATTCTTTGAAAGTGAACCATTTTTCATATTTATTCAACTTTTCAGGGCAGATTGTTGCGCATATTGAAAAAAATGCCCTGAATTTATATGAAACGGCTTAAAAAAACGATTTCAGTTATTTAAAAATACTTTGCATGTTTACTGGCTTGTGAATTTTAATATAAATCCAGGAAACGCTATTTGCTACTTCTGTAAAGAATTTTTATTTGATTCTGGAAAAATTTGATATTCTCTAAAAACACGTAAGTTGACATAAAATAGAAAAATTCCCCGCGAATATTCATTTAATAATGCAGATAAAACTAAAAAGACTAAAATGAAAATTGAAATTACGAACTTTATTTCTCATTTTTAAAAATTTGTAAAACATTAAAATTTACAAAATAATTAAAAAACACTCTACATATCTCTAAGACAGAGCCAGCTCGTTTCAGAACTACCTTTCAGCGCTATTCCCCAACATGAAATACCAAATTAAATCCGCAAGGATTCCGGCAAACTCGCTAACCAAACTCAACTAGACGTCCAGTGTGCACTACAATCGCTGCGCTCGCAGCCTCGAGAATCAGTGAAATCGCTCAATCCCGAGCGTATCCAGAAAATCAGATCTTCCTCAAAGCTGAAAGAAAAAGCATAAAGCAAGGAAAAAAAGCTCGCCGTCGGTCGCTCCAATAAGACAGCCGGACATTCTTATTAACTCGGGAATCCGCCTCTACCTCTGCCGGCTCGGCTATCTCCTGGCAAAGCCACCTCGGCAAGATATCCCCGGGAGTAGGAAGCGTCGGCGCAAACGACGAGCATAAAGGAAAGGAACAGCGCAAGCGAGCGAGCGGCTAGAGAGCGGAGATACAGAGATGAAGAAGGAAAACAGAGCCGTAGAAATGGCGCGAGCGAGAAGGAGGAGGAGAAAAAAAAATAGAGAAAGGAAGAGAACTGCTGGATTACCTGTATCTCTGGGTATCCATCTCCCTGCGCTCCTCAGCTATGGCCTCGTTCAGGTCTCGGTTCGGATCGATTCCTCGGGGGGTAGGCGAGGGCGGGTAACCGACGCCGTTCGACGCTAGACTCTCGCTGCTGACAAATTCCATTTCCACGTCGTCCTCGTGGTACGTCTCCGTCAGGGTGTACTCCCGCAGCTGGAACAGGACAAAAAAGGCAAAGTTCGTTTTATTTCGCTTTCTCTCTCTTTCTGACCTCTTCGCGGCGACTCTCTCTCTCTCTCTCTCTCTCTCATTCTCTCTCTTTTCCGGTTCTTGTACGATCGATGCTTAATCTCACTGCACTCAATGGGTGTGGGTTCGTGTGTGTATTCATTCAATAGGACTTTAGGTCTGTTCGTTCCTCTCGCTATTGTGCCTTTTTACACTTTTTATGCTGTTCGTTTAAGATTTGTTCGCTTTTTTTACTGCGCGCTACAGCTGCTGCTAGTTCCGACGGTGTGTGTATGTGTGTGGGAGGACAATACTCGAATTTGCAGAGATTCGATCGCGAAAGAAATTCATTCTCTTTTGCGCGTTTTTGTCTGGGTTTATAGGTAAATGGAATTTCCGGGCGTTTCTTTTAATCCAATAATCCCTTTCTTACTGCAATAATTAGTATTTCTATACGAAAACCATGAAATGTGAATGACGTAAAAGTGATATTATATCTTCTTTTGCAAATAGAATATTTTCATTTTATATAATGATATTTCATTAATTACTAAATTAAAAAAAGATTCGATTCTACTTTCAGAACAGAAAACAAATTCTCACCCAATCCTCTGGCAATAAGTAACCCTATTGTTGTACTACATCCAGACCCACTTAAACACAGCTGTTTGTCCGTATTTTCTCCATACGGACCGCCACCGCCGCGTAAACAAATCGTAATGTATCCGGTAGTTCCCCTCAGTCCACCCGTTAATAATTTATCGTCCTCTCTATCCCACATTTATTGCACTCTTCTCGGCTCTCCTCATATCTTTCTTCTCATCCCGCCCGCGCTTCAAGCAGCTTAACCGCAGAAAATACGGCAGCCGCATATACACACAAAAAAGGAAAGTCGCGCGCTGCGTCCAGCCACATAAGGAAATAATAACACTAAGTTTCTCTCGCGTGCCCATTTTGCCAGAGGGACAGAGGCCACATAGAGTAAGAGAAAGAGAGAGAGAGAGAGAGAAATGGCAAAGGCGTCTTACACGGCGGGTAATTTGTAGGTAGTTTGTCGCGCGGACGTCGCCGTCGCCTCGGGACGACTTTCAGCGCGTACGGCAAGTTAACGTGGATGTGTATCTCCGCGCGCTTGTGTATAGCGCGCGGGAGCAAGAAAAATTGAAACGAATTCGTGATTCTGTCGACGCTGCTAATCCAATTCCCCGGTGGCGGAGGGGCCGACCTTTTGCCGGTGCGCGTACGCGTTTTTGCCGCCACCCCCACCCCCCCTTAAGCGGATCGTGTGTCTCCGAAATGTCCCACCGCCGGCTCTTTCTCTTCTCGCATTTACCTTCTTCGTTCTCTCCCTCTCTCTCTTGCTTCTTCTTCCGTACTTTTGCCACTCTTTGTGTATATCATTATACACGGCTCTCTCTCTCTTTCTCGGGGTGCTTTAGCCACTCTCGCTATCTCCCGCTCGCCGCGCCTTTGTCTCGTTTTCGTCCTTTATTTTCTGTTTCTTGCGTCCGCTTTTGTGTTGCACCTAGGCTATCTAAATTGTCACGGCCTTATCATTTACCCCTGCGCCCCCCCCCGAAGCTTTCTTTGTTTTATTTTTTTTAATAAAGTGCCGCCGGTAAGGCTTTTTTTGCGCCCGCCGCGCGGCAAATAACTATTGTCGTGCTTTCTGTGCTTAATAAAAAGCACCGTAGAAGCGGGCGGGAGCGGGCTCTGAAATTGCTGAAAGGACTGGCTGTTTGTATTACGCAAACATCAAATAGCAGGATTGCATTTGGATTGTTTTCGCTTTGAATTTAAAGCGTTCGTTTCAATTAAGCGGAAAATTTTCAGGCTAAAAATTCAGGTGAGCGCTCGAGTGCCGAGCTAATAATAACAGCAAAAAGTGGTCTATTATTTGAGTTTGACGTTTTTCGCTTTCGTAGCGCGGAATATTCGGTCGGGAAAAGTGGATATTAATTTCCAAATCATCGATGATTATCATAACCAATTTTGCAGTCAGTTTTTTTTTGTGGATTTGTATAAATGAAGCAAATAAATACGCAAAAATTTTATAAATAAATAAATCATATTAACAAAGAATTTTCCTTTTTGAAGTATAATAATAAATATTTCATCATCTCGTAATTATAGAAATGTTGTCAACCGTATCCGAATAATTTAATAACCCCATACACCAATGCATTAAAATTTTTCAAAGTAAACATCACACCGCTATATTAGAAACGCACAGTAGCTAATATTTATCATATACACACAAGCTTAGAATTCATACATAAACGACTAACACTCATTTAGTGCGCGCTTCAAACATAAATTTCGAACACTCGTTATGCACATACAAATTTAGCCGCAACTCAAACCCCCCGCGAAACTTTCCAAAAGCGCAACAAGAATTTTCCCCGCGCCAAATTCAGCCGCCGAACTTCATTTTCTTTTTCCCCCGCGCACTCCGCCGTCTCTATTTATCTCCTTCCTCGGCCTTTTTTGCCCAGCGTCTCGTTTCCTTTTTCCCTGATCCTCTCCCATGCGTTAATCTTATCCTTCGCTCTCTCCTCCTATGAGCCTTCTACTATCTCCCTCACACACACGTATAGACGAGAAAGCCGACCGGAGGAAGCCAGTGCGTCGGGCGATTACCAAGCGGTCTTTCCTTCTATTTCTTTTGGCCCGGCCGGACGATTAGTCACCGCCGCTGCGCGCTGCGTATACGCTTTCTGCCGAATTAAAGGCAATGAGACTTTACGGTCGTTACCGGCCCGATCCCATCTCGACCCCCGGAATGCGTATTTTTCTCCCTTTTCCAGCGGCACGTCGCAACGAGCCCGTGGCCAGCTCTTCATTTGAGAGACTCCGGCGTGCGTGCAGTTGGCGCGCTGCGTTATATAGCTCTTGCGTTTTCTTTTCTAGTTGGAGTTCAGAGAAGGAAAAAAGTAGTGGAGAGGAGCGAGGATGCGATATCGATTTTCAAGAGCAGCCGGCCGGATGTCAATTCGAGTTTGTAAGGAGAAATAGGAGCGCGCCCGCGCGGGTTAATAGAAATCGATGAGGCGTGAAAAGAAGAAAGGAACAATTTATTCCTTTGCGCTGGGTTATGTTGGATATGCGAAGTTATGAATAGCAATTACAGTGGGGGGTTCTTTTGTTGAATATTGGTTTTTGATATTTGTTTTTAGAACGTTTAAAATATTATAAACAACGGATATTGGTTTTAGTTTAGTTGCAAAAAATAGTAATATTTAGAAATTATCGATAAGATTAATAGAGTGCAAAAAATAAATTGAAACGCTTGTCGTTTTTTTCTTTAAAATTCTTTACTTGATATTCGCAAGCGAAATTTAACGCCACGACAGTTATTGTGCACAATACTTTGGGATATGAACATAGATAGGACAGCGCAGAATGGCGGAAGTCGTGGCTTTACGCGGTGGCGACACGTTTTGCCTTCTACCACTGTTATAACAGAATGCAACATGTGTTGGAAGCGTAACATACGTATATGGAAATTAACAGCGGAATATAACAGGATATGCCCTAAAGCAATTTTGAGAGTGATTGTTTTCAATCAATTTTACGTATATGAAATACCTTTAATTCATTTATTTAGAAAAAATTAAGTTTTTAATAGTCATAAAATATTTTACTTTCTAGTATTTTACTTATGATTAATTTTTTATAGATAAATTTAAAATTTTGTGAATATTTTTTATAAAAGTTTACCATAACTTATTTAATATGTATCTTCTTTACGTATTTATGATTTTATTCAGTAAATTTCCTTTTTACTAAAAGTGTACGTCTGGGAGACTTGTTTTTCAATAAAGTTTTGTATTGTACTACAATAAAATTGTTTTATGATACTATAAAGCGTATAGCAATTCAGCTAAAGTAAAAACTTTTACGTTAGTGCAAGAATTTTCTTTATTACTGCTTTTTATAAATGAAAATATAAAATTTATGCTTCCTCGTGCGTACATTTATAAATTAATTTTTATTATTCTTTGGAGAGGATTAAAGTAATAAAATATTGTAAAACTCGATTTGATTGTTTAATAAACATAATTTTAACTAATCTTGAATTTAACGTAAAAATCTGCCTATGTAGTAGAAAAATAGTTTCAGCAAGTTCTTTAGTTACCATAAGTCAACACAAAATTTGCAGGAATAGCAAATTCACTGATATTATATTACAATTTTTTGCAAAAACGCGAAATTTTAATTAATTCCCATATATTAGCACACTTTTACAAAAAAATTACAATTTTTTTTTCAATTTTATCTCTTTAATTAAACCGAACTTGCACTGCTTCGTTAAAATAAATAACGCAATTTTTCAAACTCATTTTTTCTTTTGAACAAGCACTTGCTTTTTATTTTCATGTACATTTATCGATTGCTCGAGCTTCAAATCGTTTTGATATTGGGCCAAGGGCTGATTAAAGTCCAATTGGGAAATTGCTAGAACCAGAGAAGTGCATGCGTTCCAATTAATGTAATAATCGATCGGAAAACGTGACAATGTATATGCGTTTCCACTGGACATCAGAATTCTACGATTGACTGAAAAATTTACCGAGTACTGCAGCATTTATGCAGTTTAGCAATTTAGTCGATTTGCAAGGTAAGTACATCATCGGCAACCAAATTCCATATGCTATTGAGGAGTAATACCGATCAATCAATCTTATGATTACACGAGGTAGTTATGCAATCAATTTTGATTATTTTGGTATCCAAATGGTTCAAACAAGTACACCATGTAAATAGGTGAACATTCTAACTGTATACATATATCGATATACATGTATATTTGACTTCAAGTGTAATATTGCTTACTTCAGCTTATCAATAACCCAATTCCTCAAATAACTATTAATCACAAATTCAAAACTAACTCCCTTTCCAAAAAAAGAAAGCAATCTCAAAATAATTCAAATTACTCCAGCCTAGATTGCAAAATAACATCCCGCAATAAAAAAAAAGCAACACGCGGAGCTTCTTCTCGCAACCCTAATAAAAGCAAGCCTACACATCCGGCCGAGCGAAAGCGCAAAGGTATGCGGTATTTTAATTCGAAATCTCACATCGCCAGGGAGGAAGGAGAAAAAGAAAATCCCCCGCTATTTCAGATGCCACGGGGTCGATGAGCCCACGCGCTCGAGCAGCACGATGACGGTCCTCCGCTGCTTGCGTCATCTTTCTCCTCGGGTTTATACATTCGAGAAGCGCAACGAGCGGAGACGGCCTCGCCATAACCCAGATTCGCGGAGGTTCGCCTTACAAGCTGCAGCGCGCGCGCCTTGAAAATCAGAGGAGCGAGCGGGTCGGCTGGTTGTGGTACGGGGCTTGTTGCGCATTAGGTTGTGGGAGGTGCGTGTCTTGGGTGTTGGTTGTTTCGAATAGGATTTAGAAGGATAGTGGGAAGAAAGTCTGGTGGAGATGTTAAGCGATGTTGGTTTTTAGTTTGGGAATCATTGATTTTATTGCGTGATTTTTGTGCCTTGTTGGTAATGTTTTTTCTTTTATTAGTAATAATCATTTTTCAGAGCCGGAAATTATTTAAAATTCGTTGAATTTAAAATTAGTTAACAATTTTAAGCTTTAAAAATTAGTTTAAGTCTGATAAATGTTAGCATATAACAGTTAAATTTGAATTTACATACAGGAAGGTATAAAATACGATATAATGTGCGTAAGATTTAATTAGGATGAGGAATTTATTTTTATTGTGAATTTTTATGAATTTTTATTTAAATAAAAAACTTCTTTTTTCTTTCTTTAATGTTTTTTTTTTTTTGTTTTATGGTTATAAGCTTACTTAATATGGAAAGCTTTCTGATATATTTTATATATGTAAGCTGGCCCATTATAAAATTAGCATCTATAAAATATGTTATTGTTTTCAATTTCTATCATTTTACGTGGTCTATAAACTTAGTATCGATTATATGTGTACATATATATATTTTTTTATGACTTCTTTTATGTAGGTCTTATCTAGACCTTTTCATTCGTATTTTCCTGCAACCGTATAAATTATCTTGACAAAGGAAATGTAAAATAGAAACTCTTCTGTGAAATAAGGTTACTATCAGCAAAATAAAATAACTTCATTTGCAATTTAACTACTTCATTTCGTTGTTAGCTGTTACTTTCAACTTCAGCTAAATCAACTGTTTGACTAATCTAATTCTCATTATATAAAAGCTTTATAAATCGAATATTTTTTATCGATTATTTACTTATAATTTAAAAGAGTTATTCAATTATAAAAGATATTATGAAAGTTTATTATTGAATAAACTATCAAAAATATATACATTGAACGTATCCTCTTAGAAAAGTTTGTCTAGGTCTATCAAATTGAAAGCCAGCCAAGTACCTTCGAAGCTTTTATAAAATTTAGTCATATCTAAATCTCTGATATCGATAAAATACTTCCAATAAAAGTAAATAATTTTCTACTAGTGTCAGATCAAAAAATGAAAAAATAAATTTTTGAATTTCCCCTAATTTATCAAATTCCATCAGTTCAAAAATATTCTAATAAAAATCCATATTTCACGAAAAAGAACACTTTTCACCGTCAAAATTATTCGATCTAAATCATTTTTCCGCATAAAAAGTCGAACAACCGCAATTGATTTCTCGTACGTCTGCAAGTCAGTCAACAGGGCGCTCCCACCCCACGCGCAAGCTGGGGTCTCGGATGAGCCCTTAGCGCTGAGGCATGACGAGGAATGCCGTACTGCACGAGTGCACTTACTTGCGTCCTGGGAATAGAAGAGGAGAACGAGCGCAAACGAACATACGTATATATACGTACATATACGTCGAATGAACACTTGGATGGGGAAAGGGGGAGGGGGAGGAAAAAGGGGAAGACTGCCTGCGCTTTTGATAATAACGGCAGGAGAGAGGAGCAACTCAATGGCGTAAGCCGATTCGCTCGGATATTCATTTTTCTGCGGTCAACTTCGAGGGAGATGGAGGAAAGAAGAGGATGCTAAGAGGGGAGGTATCTATAGGAAGCTCCGGATGGTATTACTATTTATTGGTTCTATGAAAGTTTTAGCGAGAGCTCTGAATTGAAACGATGAAAATAATCACGGATAAGTGTTTTTGGCTTTAGGAATGTAGTATTAAATTTTAAAAATTGATGATTTTATTTTGTTTTTTTTTCTTCTTTTTATTGTGATTTGATTATTTTGTTCTTATTATAATATAAAGAAATGTGTATAAGTAGTATAAGATTGGCTTATACTACTTACACTACTCACTTAGAACATGTATAGTAAATCGTGCAGTAAGTGTTTAGTAAGTTAATTTATTGTGTCAAAACGCCTTTTTACTCTTTATTATAAAATGAAAATCTATCATTCCTACAAACAGAATTTATGTTAACGCATTTATAATCTTCCTTATATTCTCAGCAAATTAAACTAAAACAGCAAGAGACGCAAGAAAATATTTCCGCAGTTTTAACGCTGCGCACGTATTGCACTTTTTCAACAAGAAATTCCTATCGTCACATAAGGTCCGCAACGAAGTTATTTTTAACAAAGCATTTTCGTCCAGCTCACACGTGGAACATCTTTTTTTTCTATTTAAGAGAGCGCATTAACACTCATTAATGCTGCTCACTTTTCGCCAGCTGCGAGTTCCCTTATTCTTAACTTTTCCTGCTCGCTGGGTCTTTTGATGTAAAATAATTTCGAAGGTAAAAAAATACTTTATAAAGGATTCTGCGCGTGCACCGCTGCCGTCCCCTTCTTCCATACAATTTAAATAATTAAATTTTTGACTTCACCAACCCCTTTCTTTTTCTCTTACCACTCGACAACAACTCGCGCCTTCGTAAACCCTAATATTTTTGCGCTTTTATGTTGTTGAGGGGTTAATTAAATTTAATAAAATGAAAGGGAATGTCGAGGTTTTTTATTTGATTTTGGAAAAAACGTTTAACGTAAAAATTCTATGGGAGTTATTGAATGATAGAGAAATATTTCTGTTTGACGTGATTGTTATTATTTGAAAAGTTTTACTCCACAAAGTGCTCGAAGTGCGTACAATTTATTTGAATAAGAATGTTGTTAAATATTAATGCATTATTTTTATTAACGTAAAATTGTATGAAATACCCATTAAATATTGGTTTTAATTAAATGATTTATGCTTTTATAATATTCGATATAATTTAATATTATATAAGTCCTTATATAACATAAATGAAATTTATTTACGATTTAAAAACAAACTATTTTTCATTGCGTTTTTCCAGAATTCAATACATTCCTTTGATTTTACTTCAATTTCATATTGCAGATTTAACATAAATACGTTCTTACATTCATAAAGTTAATCATGATATTCATAAAGTTAATGAAAACATTCAACCAGCCGCAAATTTGTTTAACCAAACCGTTATTAAACATATTTCACCCATCTCCAATCTTTTTCTTTATCCATCTCGAACCGTACTGCAGCAATTCCGCCGGTCCGCCTCACTCCGGCCAAATTAATATAATTGAGTGCGAAAAGTTAAATCGAGTCGCGCACGTACGTACCTATATATACCCAACCTACAACCGTTAGATTGCCGCCTCCGCTTGCGGGGGAGTCGAGCCGTTCTCGTCCAGACTATATAGAGCTCGCACGTGTGCGACGGAAGGAATAAGAAGAGCGAGAAAGAGATACGACGTTATTACCGGCTCCACGGCGGCAGAAGCGCCGACCGGCGAAACATAAGCCAGCAGCCGGTATCTTGCTACGTGATGCCGCCGTCCCCTTCGCGAAATTACCGGCGCATATACGTACACACATTGTCGGAATATTGGGCGCGTGGGGGAGAGAGTTTTTGGAGGAGCGCGTTTTTGCGCGGCTGCTTTTTTGCGAGCAGTTGCGCGACTTCCGTGACGTCAGCGGTCTCCGTACGGGCTTTAGCCAAGGGTACGGAAGCGAGCGATCGGCTTCTCTCGATGAAAAATGTAGCTTTATGGGAGATTTATAGGATGCGCCAAAAGAGAGAGAGAGAGAGAGAGAGAGGGGGGGATGTTTTGTGCCCGCGTGCGCGATCGCTTTTATTGCCTCGAGATTTATATGAGAGGAGTGGGCGCGCGATGTTTGGAATTTTCTTGCGAGGGTAGTATATTTCAATGGTGCAGCGAATTGCTGGTTTGTTTTTTCCGATCTAGTTTATTGTTTGCCTTGCGAAAATTTGCGAACACTTATTTATCCTTCGTGATTTAGTATGCATTTGTAAAGATAAAGATCGTGGGTATACTCGAAATTTTTAGTAATTTTACAAATAACTTCTTAAGATAGATCAAGCGTCAACTGTAGTTTGTTATTCTTAAAAATGGAATCACTGAATAATTTTTGAAACTTAAAAAAAAGTGAGTTTTTATTTAAAATACTATTTTTGAAAAATTTCAGGCAGTCTTGTCGATCATCCCTTTGAGGTACATTCATTTAAAGTTCGATGTGCCAGGTCTTGAGAATAATAAAAAGATTAATTTTAAAAATATACATCTCAAAAAAGGTTACTTGAAATTCTACAGGAACAATATTTCAAATAAAAAGTCACTTTGTTGAAAGTTTCAAAAAATTATTCAATATTTTCTTTTATTGAATTACTATACAAACAAACTATAGCTGACACTTGACCTACCTTAGTAGGTCCAAAAGGTCAAAAACGGAATTTGAGTTGGAACGAATTTTCAAATATTTTATTCACAACGCGTATACAAAATATCGATTCGTAAAATAAACATTTGAAGTCCTCTTATTATTTTAATAGTACATCATTTTATATTCCACATTCGACGGAAAATTATTTCATAAAAAAACAATCGGAAGCCTCGCTGTAAATCAAATTTCTAATAAAAACACCAATTTTCGTCTTTTCCCACCAATTTCCAGGCATTGCCGACGAGCTCCGAATTCCATTCCTGCCGAGCGTCCGAATGCACTCTTCGAATTCCCTCTATATACACCCGCAGCCGCTGCATCCGTAGGCGGCCTCACGGAGCGCGCTCGCTGCCTGTCCATACATACACGGCGCGCCGGAAGCCGGTGCAAATCCGTCCAATCTTTTACCGCGAGACGTGATATAAAAGCGAGCGAGCGTGCGGCGCGTGCGCCACTTAACACAGACCGCACGTACGTAGTAGGGGGGGGGGGCGGAAAAAGCTTGCCGAGCATGAAGATGGACGGATGTACGAGCGTGCGCTCGCGTTCTCTTCATCTCTTTCTGTCTCGGCGGAGAGAAGCGCGTGCCGCGAACGGCCGTGTGAAAGTGACGAGTAATTTGCTCTTGTTGCCGAGTTAGAGTTATTACTGTAAGCGAAGACTGGCTGTTTGGTCATTTTTGCTACAGCGGGGAGAGGTAATGTTACGAGGTGTCGTTCGGATTCGTTTTCGAGTAATGGATGGGGTACGGGGTAATTAAGTATGATCCGGTAGAACGATGGAGATGGAATGTTAGTAAGTTGCTCACTTGCTGGGAAAGATTTGTAACAGTAAAAACAAGACGTAAACTTGTTTTTTAAGGATGAAGATCAGGGCATCATTTCTAGAAAATAACTGTCAAAGTAGACGAGTGTCTCCTCGAAATTGTTTTATTGTTTATTCATACCAATAAGCAGGTAATAATAGAAGATCACTATAAAAAGTATTTTTAAAATCGTTTTATTGTTGTACGTGCGACAAACAGGGCCATTAAGGATGACATTAAATGCGCTCTTGCGCTGACCGTGCGTGCCCGATTTTTATGGCACCAAGACCCAACGCCAAAATGCGTTGAAAACATTGCATATTTATAAGAGGCCGGAGTGCGAAGCTTCGGCAATCTCAGGACCGACACGACCAGGCGAAGGTCGATTGTATCCCCTTTTTACACTTGTCAATAGATAATGAGTTAACATATCTTACGTACATTCATTTATTTTTCCCAAATCCTAATCTAATAAAACAATAACTATAAATGTGTGCAAATTGTGCCTTCTTTTTTGTTTTTTTTTAAATCTCAATTTCTTGAAAATACAAATTTCGTTATTTCGAGACATCCACAAAATTATATTAGGATGGTCTAATGTCACAATCTTCGTAGAAAGATAGTCAAATCGCGGGTTCAGAACCACATTCAGATCTTATATACTTTGTAGAAAATGCAGAATATTCTTCGTTAAAAATCAAAAACCCTTATTCACAATGGACTTAGCTCCATTTGGCACTGAACCCTCAAAATTATACTAGTATTTGTTACAGCATGGTGGAGTGTACTAGCTCTTGCCGCAAGTTTTGAGGAAATACAGTCGTCGTAGATATTTATAAAAATTAGTAGACGTCGCGGTCAAAAAATTGTGACCATCTAAAAATTCAAAAATTACTGTCGTAATGTCTAAAAAAGTTATTATTGCATTCTGAAAAACAGGCATTGTAATCTGACATTATAAATGAATTTTGAAAATATTGAGTTATTTTTTAGTATATTTCATCAAGTTTATTATATATGTTTCATGTCTAAGCCTAATTATATGAATAATGTTAAAAAATATTTGAAATACGTAGGTTTCTATCTAGAAATCCGTTTATACAGTCGCTTTGATTAACGAATTTTACGCGTCTAAGGTAGAGCGGCTAGTGCCTTACTGAGGAGCCTACTCTAGCTGCTCAAGGATGAAACGCCTTATTATTTTGGTTGGGTATTCATGTATTACAGTCTTAAAATCATGGAGAATGCTGTCCTTAAAATAAAAAATAACATCTTGGTTCAGTGATGATCAAAAATTCATTATTTTGATAATGAAAAATTTTTGATAAACACCAACTTCCGAACGACAGAGTCATTTATCGATCTAAAGACTTGGCAATGGATCATTTATTTGCCCGCACTTCTGATTTTCAATTAGTTGTATGACTTGGTGTTCGCACCCATAGAGGGCACTTCGAATCCTTCACAAGGATTCGAAGCGCTCAGTACATTTAAGTCCGAGTTAACATCTCTCGGCAGGCGTCTAAGGTAGAACAGTTAGTGTCTTACTGAGGAGTCCACTCTAGCTGCTCGAGGACGAAACCCCTTATTATTTTGGTTGGATATTCATGCATTACGGCCTTCAAATCATGGAGGAGAATGCGTGCTCTGCCCTTAAAATCAAAATCACGATCTTGTTTCGGTGATGATCAAAAATTCATTATTTCGATAATGAAAAATTTGTATCAAACTATTTATTAATCTTTTTATAAATAATGTTAATGCTAGAATGCATTGATATTTTTTAGAACGTAAGATTGATTAGGCACAGCAATGGAGGTGAATTTTTGATAGATGCTGACTTAAGGTCATCATTTTAGATGAGAACTGCTCGATGAGACTTTATTATAAAATGAATATCGGTTTCGGAGTAGCCCTTTTCCTCTAACTCGTCTCTTAGTTTCTCACACTTTAATTCTATGTCCAGGATTTTTTGCAAATTTCGCTTCTTGATGTCACAAATGTTTCCGTTGGAGTTTGACATTTTTGGTATAAATTATTTTAATATTATTAGAAGGGTGAAAAAGATTTCGTTATGAAACTCTGATATATGTTATCAGATTGGTTTTCAAATGGTTTATGTAAGAATTATTGAATGTACCCAATTATTTATACTACTTGAGATGTATATATATATATATATATATATATATATCTGCAGGTCATCAGCATACAGCAGATGTTCGATGCTATCCTGTAACGAATCCTCCTGACCCTTGAAGCCAGATAACACTTCACAGATGTCATTAATGTATAGGCTGAACAACAGAGGCCCAAGGACTGATCCCTGTGAAACGCCAAAATTGGTGGAAAGCCACTCAGACTCACCGTTTGATTTAGTAACCACTGTTTGGTTACGCCCTGTGTTTATAGACCGGCGGGTATATAATATGATTTCTGGCTGTGGAAATAAGGTTCCTTGAATAATTCAATAAACAGTTGAATTTATACTTTCCTTTAATATTGTTTTCAAAGATGATTCAAAATTACTTAAGTGTTAACTCGCACGGTTTGAAATAAATTTGCCTATACGGTACGAAAGCTATACAGCACGAGCGCTTGCTGTCTAGCATGGCGAACTCCTCAAGAGATGATTCTCGTCAGAGGGTTAGAGCTGAACTGTCTATCTCTTCGGTCAGGAGTAGGCTCCTCGAGTCATCGGCTAGAGTAGGGGGTCACAGTGCCAATACCGTGATTGTTCCCCAAGACGAGTAGCATCCAGATGCCGACCGCTCGGCCTGCCCCGCCAGCGCCGGGTACGGAGCCGAGCACCCGGGGACGACTACTTTATGGCCGGAGGCCATAACAATAGGTAGCGGGATTTTTCCTATCGTCTAGACGACTAAGTCCAAATCCCGGCAATTGAGAAATTCGCTTTTCTCGGGAAAAAATTGAAAACTGCGCATACATAAAATTAAACGGCTTACTATTCTCGCATTTGCCCAGGCTTGTAAAGCCCGTGACGTAGGAAAAACACAAACTTGTTTTCTCTTTTTGAGAAAACCTACGCCGAGAATAGTAATTACAAATTCTTTCTTTAACTCTAACTTATCTAAATTACGCGTCGTCATTGGCCATTTATTTATTCAAGTCCTAACTAATGTTTCCTTTTACCTCCATCGCACCGCGAGTCCGACAGGCAAGCCGCTTTCTGCAAGCAGCCACCCCTTCCCAGATAGCGCGCCCAGTAGCCACCAAACGCCCGAGAGAAAAAGCACACCCAAGCTTCTTCCCTCCACGTGGGGCCTCTCGTTTTATCGGTCGTAATCGACC
>UELX01002586.1:0-29782 GCA_900480035.1 Eupelmus urozonus | reverse complement strand
TTGTACTTTTGACACTGTAAGTTTACGTATTTAACATAATATTTATGTGTTCTTCTTTTAAATTACATTAAACACAATATTTTTTACTGTGCGGGAGTGAAAGTGGTAATTTCAGTCAGGGTATAGTGAAAAATATTTTACTAATATCTTTGTCTTAAATTATAATTTTTAATATTAAATTGCAATGATTGATTTAATGAATTAATTTTGACAGTGTGTTATGTTGTTTTGCACACTATTTTACTATCTGCTTTAAGCCTTGTATCATTTACATTAAAAGAAATGTCTTGATAAAATTTATTACAAATTTTAGAAAATTACTATATAATATAGTAACGTTGTGACCTACTCGTTTTATGAACAATATTACTATATTTACGTTAATACATTTTTCCTTTAAATTATGAAAAAATATCATTAATGTCTAATGATAACTGCTACATAATAAAGTAAATATAAGTTTCAAAAATTTTAGCTTAACAGGAAAGTGTATGACCTTCAAGTCACAGATGTTGATGAAACTTTGTCTAAAGCTTCGGAAAACGCAAATTATGAACTTTTATAGACTTATTTTAAGGAAAATGTGAAAAATAACTTCTATTTAAAATGTAAATATATTTCTTTTTTGTTGTGAATTCTATAAGCTATTGAAATTATCAAACCTTAATTTTGATTAAAGATATCAAGAAATGAATAAAGTCGCAGTTGAATTATCTAAAGTTTCAGAATACTCGAATTATGAATATTATTGTAGTTTCATTTTAAAGAGAACATGGAAAAAAGCTACTTAAAATATGAATATTTCAATCTAGATAAACCCTTTATAAGTTCCCAATAAATAAAACGAAACTAGAGAAAGCAAGCTGCAATTTGCCGCATTTAAAATAAAGAATTAATAATAAGTAACAAAGTTAAGTTTCTTCAAAGTTGAGCAACAATATGGCAATAATTATGAAATTTCGCAGGTCGAAATTTAGATTATTTTATAGATAAACTTTTGTTTCTCAAATTTAAACACAACTTTGATCTAAATATTAATTATAAACTTAATTTTGAAAACAACAAATTGAAGCTTATGCTTTTGCTACTTTAATTTGTTATAGGAAATTTATTGAGAATATTTCTAGATTACATTATTGCCATTTTAAACCATATGGTTGCGGCTCTCCTAATTTTCTGATACCTAAAAACAGATTCCTTAGTTTCTTAATAGTATCTTAGTAATCTTAGTAATTTTTCTTATAAAAAAAGTCACAATGTTACTACATTACGTAGAAATTCTTTCAATGTCAATATGTGTAATTTACGCCGTGAAAGATTGTTATATGTAACAATACAATGTATATTGTCAATCAATGTAATATGTATAATATTTTCTACTACTATTAATTAGTATATTATAGTATAAGCATACAGTTGCATGTACTTATACATTTATAAACAAATATTTAGATGATGTAAAATTATACACCTTTAGATTTTTTTATTTATTATATTTAAAAAAAGAATTTGAATAGAAAACTTTATGAAATGGATCAATATTTTGTAATATAAATAATTAATTTTTATTATATATAACTTACGTCTAGCTTTCCAAATCCAGAGATTCTCATTAAGTCATCAGTTTTTGGATCTGCTGTTGCGAGAGGAATGGGCTGTTGATTTTTATTAAAGACGATGGGTTTCTTGAGCTGTAATATAATTTTACAAAATGATTTTTCATTATTTTATAAAAATAACCTTCTGCTTTGTATAAATAATTTTTTCTTATAATAATACCTTTATCAATGTAATATCGTTTTCATCTGAAGAGGTATTATATTCTGGATGATTAATAATTTGATCAATTTCATGATGTTCTCCACCAGTTGATGCACTATCCGATCCCGTAAGTATTGACCATTTCGGCTTTGATTTTCTTTATTCAAATAATTTAATATTCATTAAATATAGATTTTAGTTTACGTGGTCAATTTAAAGTGATTTTCAAGTTACTTACTTGATACAGTGGGCAGCAGTCAAAAGCCAGCTTTCAGAAATTATCGACGCACCACAAATTTGAATACCATTTTGAAGAAGTTGAGCCTAAAATGTTCAGTAATTTTAATATTTATATAAAAAATTAATCTGCACTGACTGTGTAATTATTTTCTACTTTATTGAATGACTTACTAGATATGGTAAACTCTCAATAGAAGCACTTCTACCACCGACTATTCTATCTTGCGTCTTATTCTGTGAATCTTTTTGAATCTCTGGTTCATTGACACCTTAAATAACAAAATAAAGTAAGAGGTTAGTTATTGATATGGTAGTTTAATTACACTAAGAATCACAAGTAGCACTCTTGATTCACTTACTAGCACCATAACACGTTCCGCTGAGGAAAACATATAAAAAAGCTATACACAGTAGTTTCATGGTGCCAAAAAATAATACTAATGTTCATGCCTGGAATTTTTCGAGTTTTATATAACGTATCTTGTATTTGCTTTTATTAAAGTTAAATATGTATAAAAAGTCAATAATATTTGTTCAAATATTCCAGTAAGTATAAAAGAATAAAATAAATAAGAACAGGTGTGGTAATTGAATACATTATTTTGACTATTTTTGACGAACTATTATTAATAGTAAATAAGATCTAAGAATCAAATAACGCATGACGTTAAAAAGATTAATATATTGTGACGTAAACTTAATGCTGCGTATGTACATCAATAAATTTCTAAAAAATACTTTCTTTACTTATACAAAACAAAGTTTGTTTCATAATAAATCGTTAAATCAGAAGCGAATAATTAAGATTTTTACTGTCAATATTTAACGCTTTACATGAATTAATAAAAAATATTTTTTTCAGAAAATCCCACGACACGCGCCTAGATGTTTAACTTTAATTCGTGATAAAAGTATTCAAACATCAGTGAAATTTGCAAATCATGTATATATTTCCTATTATTCGGCACACACAATAAAAATGTAATCAAAAGAACTAGCATGGCAACTACGAATATCCAGTTTTCAAATAGCGTATCATTCTTCATATTAATTTAAAATCTCTCATAGATAGAGTCTACAGAAGCGAGAAAATCGCTGTTCCATGTCTGCTCTAGTCCCGCCTACGGGCATCATTTTTCAACTTTTTTCGGAAGGGACTAAGATTACGTTGGGTAGGCAGCTACAGTTTCAACTTGGAGAGATTAAATTTCTCACAGGTAGGTGCATTTGGATTTAACGCATTCTATTTTGAACATACTTATAGAGCCCAAGCCCAACATAAATTATCGCATAACTTTAATTATTTTCAAAACTAAAAATACAACCGATCGATTTTACCGCGTTTCGCGCATCAACCAACCGCCATTATTATCTCACACCCGAAGACTAAAAAAGGCAAGCACTTAACTTAACCCTTCGCAGCCGAATATTCACACGACAGGCAATTATTCATCGTCGCGCGAGGTTCCTTAGCGCACGAGCAATTTAACATCTTAACGAGCGCGTCCTCCAAGCCCGCAGTAGAAGCTCGCGCCCATAAAACGCTTTCAAGGCTAGAGCAGAGCAGCAGCCGTAGCTCATCTTTGTCTTCCCTTCTATACTCATCTTCTATCCCTCTGCGCGCTCTTATTTTTTCATCGTCCGCGTCTCGGCTGCTTTCCCCATTGTCTCTATCTCTATCTCCGCTGCAGCCCCTTGACCGAGCGAGCGCAGCGTCACGATCTTGGCCTCTTGTTGCACGTGCGTGTATATATACGAGCGGCTCGGGCTGCCGAAGCGAAAAAAAGAGAGAGCGCTGAGGAGGGTAAAAAATCGACGGGAGAGACGAAACTGGTTTTCTTCGCGCGTGCAAAATGCATAAGTATTCGGGAGCGTGGTTATGGTGGATGGCTGCAATGCTGGGGTCCTTGCGCGCGCGTGCGCGTAAAAAAGGCTGTGTGTTGGTTTGCGCGATGCGTATTATAATGTCAGAGAGGGATATTTGTGATGAGGGAGCGAGGGTTTTTTTTTCAGAAGCGTTTATATTAAGAGCTCACGGGTGTTTAAGGTACTTAAAGTCGTTGGTTGTGGTAATTTTAAGATTGCTGGTTTTGGTTGATAAGCCTGAGTCCCGCTTAAAAATATGGGATTCTGCGAATTTTAGAGGGTATCGTGATCGCGTTTGAAAAGATGTGACCTAACAAACTTTTTTTATAATTCAACGAAGAATTATTCAACAAATTTGCGCAAAAAATAATATCAAAATCACATTCTCTATATGTAAAGACTATTAAAACAGTTGTAAAATATCGATTTAATAATTAAACTATATGATTTCATCGTTCAAAGTATAATTGAATTCAGTAGAATTCTGGTGAAATTATATTAAAAGCCATTTATCGATATATATTTCAATAAATTTTTAAGAATATTTACATTAAGAAAGTAGACAATAATAAGTAACTATACTTACTTGCATTAGATTTGTTTTGAAGTACCCGAGTCAAATGCATCGGTCTAGTTCATACATATCCATTTTAACACCTAAGTGCACACTTCCATAATAGGTATGCATGTGGAGAGAAAGATGCAAAAGCTAAATCGCTGGAGAAGGATCTAAATCTTGTAAGATCGCAACTTTAGCCAGAATATGTACTTCTGTTTATATAGCATATATGTACATACAATAAGGAAGACTCTATATGTATACTGACTTTACCCGTCCCTGTTTTGTTCCAATTTTGTTTAGCTTGGTTTAATTTAATTTCAGAATTCTAATAGTATATAGACAAAAATTATTCTAAAAGGTACTATTTATTATTATAAATAAGATTAAAACTATATACCAATATTATTTTTATTTTTATGAATATTTACCAGTTACAAACTGAATAAGGACAAAGCAAGAAAGCAATAGAAATGGCACGTGTACAGTCTCCGTAAGCTCTCTTGCCCATGCAGACCAAGGGATTAGGTATCGTGAGTCGGTGCGCGCGTATCTTTCGCAAAAAGTGAAGCAGAGGGACTAATTAAATACAGCGAGTGTATTAAATTGCTCTCAAATAAGCCGATGCTGATTTGCTTGTTTAATTTCGACTTCGGAGTAATTTAAAGATGAATTAAATTTAATTTATTACATTCAATAATTCACATGTATATAATTTTCATGTGGATTTTTAGAGCTAGTAGCTGATCAATAGAATATTTATGATTTCGAAAGGAAGCTATGAGATAACCAAATCATTTTTGTTAATAAATATAGAATTTAGTAAACATTCTAAAATGCTTAAACAACAATATTTATTTATGTTACTTAAATTATCGAAAATATCAATACTTTAAATTTACAGGAAGTTCTGTTAAATTCTGTTAAAATTCTGTTATCATTTAAAAGAATTAATTATTTACGTTTTTGTTTTAAAAAGAAATTTAATATTTTAAAATTTCAATTTTAAAAAGAAATCTTATAAAAAGAAAATGGAAATTATTTAACAAGCGCAGCGCCTTTTAAATGTATCTGCAATCGCGTATAATAAGCGCATATTCAAAAGGCTACCTGTTAATAAACAAAGAAGATTAACAGCTTTACACGCTTGTTTTTTTACCGAGTACAGTATTATGATAAAATTGCATAACCACGAAAACCCGCATCAAAATTTACAACCATCGCCAATACCAGTTTCTCCTTCCTTCCTTTCATCGCAGCATCAATTCTTACTGTATACTCGAAGATCCCGAAAGCAAAAAAGGAAACGCGAGCCAATGCGTTTGCCATCTGCGTACTCGCACTTAAAATTCGACAAAAATTTCGCTCTTCGCAGACACGAGCGCCGTACTCGTACAGCCTTTACATTACATTCGCGAGTGCAAACATAATGAAAGAAATATAGGTGCACGCAGACTCAGATCACACAAAGGGACTCCAGGAGATGCACGTGGCCCTTTTCCCCTTTCCACTTATATACCCGAATATACTTCTTTAATTCTCTCGTCTCTCAAAATTTTCTCCTCTGCGGTCGCTGCGCACAAAATCCGCACGCAGCCGGTTACCAAAAGTATATTGTATGCCTATATACACGAAGCCGGGATGCGCGCGAGTCACGCTGCGGCCGCGAACTTGCGAGAAGTGCATCATATACATACTGCAGTTGCAAAAAGAAGAGAGAAGAGCGTGACGCAGGTAAGGCGCGCGTTTAGGGGAGAAATTGAAAAAGAGGGAGATGAGGCACGAGGTGAAAGTAACCGAGTGACGTTTACGTACGTATATACGGGGGATTATGTATTTCACGGAAATAGAGTGCAGCTCGCGGGGGGTTTAATTAAAAGTAATTGCCGCGCGCCTGAGATGAAGTTTAAAGTTTCGGATATGCTAAAGGC
Source organism: Eupelmus urozonus (assembly GCA_900480035.1). Classification (NCBI taxonomy): domain Eukaryota; kingdom Metazoa; phylum Arthropoda; class Insecta; order Hymenoptera; family Eupelmidae; genus Eupelmus; species Eupelmus urozonus. The sequence continues at coordinate 23,425 of UELX01002586.1, read as the reverse complement.
TATGCTTTTATTGTAGATGCCGGCTGCGAGTGGAAAAGTTTCGTTCGAAATGTTAAGTCAGCGCTTTTACGAAAAATATGCGTTCACGATTTTAGTTTTGTCAGGTCGAGTTGGTCTTGTGACAAAATAAATAATTTGCAACGCTGCACGGAAGTATGAAGTTTAAATTTATCCATGTAAAATCTGGTTTTTGCACTGCTGTGGTGAAAGCCGGCACCCCAAATATTTTTGAAAAAAGATCCGCCAAAAAACTGATAGCAATTAGCAATTTTGTTAATTAAAATTTTTCCTCCAACATTTATTCTAGTCAAAAAATGAATCATATTTTTAATTTCCAATCAAAGTATTTCTTTCTGTTTCCAGCCGTCGTTATAATTGCAAATTCAATGGTGTAAAAATAACTTCGTATCTCGATGAAAAAGATCCAAAAAGATCGAAGCTAAAAAAAGCAAAGAAGGCGAAGAAGAAGTAGAAGGAGCAGCAGAAGAGGCGCAAGGGGGTAAGCAGGCAGAAAGGGAGAGACGAGAGCAGCAAAAAAGAGCAAAAGCCATTTCGTGCGCGCGCGCGGAGCCACCGACGCCATCACGCGGCATATATAAGAGCCTGCCATGCGCGCGAGCGCGAGACAGAGCGATACACACGAAAGGCCAAAACCGGTTTCCTCGAGGGAGTCTCGCGCCGAAGAGAAGCGAAACGATGCAAGGAGAAAGATAACCGCGAAAAGAGAAAGAGGGGAGAGAAAGAAAGACAGAGAGAACCGGTCTTAGTGGCGTTCCAAACTGGAGTAAAAGTTTATTGCATCTCTCCCCCCCCCTCTCTCTCTCTCTCTGCTTGCATCTTTTCTTCCTCGACCCCCTCGCGGCCGAATCGAGCTTTTACAACGCAACGCGTGCGCGCGAGAGTTCGAAAAAGCGTTTGCACGTAAGCGCTCGGCTCGTTTGTTCCACCTTTGCAGCGCGCTGCACCTCGTAAAATCGCCCAGACAGATAAGGACGCGAATTAGGCGCTGGCCCGATTGCCGGTTGTAAAAGCGGGCTTTCGGCAGCTTTTGTTTGCCTCGAACGAACGGGATTTTTTGGATTTTTTTGTTCGCAACCAAGTTGGGAGGAGATATGTGTAAATTTTCGGTACTTTTTATCCTTGATATTGGACAAAAGGTTGCTTGAAGCTGGAAAAATATGTCTTTTAAGACTTACACTGATTACACCTGAAATGTTTTGTTTTTTTAAGGATGTTCCTATTTCTTTTACATTTTTTGTATTTTGCGATCAGAAACAAAACAAATCTTGACTTATTTTTAAAAATCTGATTACAACATTTCTCATAAAATTCAAAGCCAGAATTCATCAAAATTATCCCAAGTTACCTAATGTTCTATCATCAATCATGTGAATTTCCTTTTTGTTTTGCCTGGTTAACTTTTACCTTGTACTTGTACCTTAGTGGATTTCAGAGTAATGTTTATATGAGGAAATTCCTTCTGCGTAAAAGAATATAAGTGTAATAGCTGGTTATTAAGTATCTCAAGCACAGACTTTCATATGTGGAGCACCCGATTAAATTCAAAATAACATACTTTTCCAGTTAAGTAATTATCGGTGGCTAATAACTTTTTTTTCGAAAAAAGACTTTAGAATAAGGTTTTTAATTCGAATACTGATCCATTGATGAGTATTTAAACTGCCTGACGTTTTTATATGAGTTAGTAACTATTCTTTAAAACTTTAACTTTATATTAACTTCTACATTTATGCTAATATTATATTAAAAATTACTTAACGTAAAAGTAGAAGATGCTTTTCAATTATGAGAAATTTCCTTTCAATTTACAAATAATTTTATGACCACATTTTCTTTTTTTACCCATTTTCTTTATCTTCAGAAGAGGAATTATTATACTACACAAGATATTTATCTTCTAACTGTACAAAAGTCATAGTGAAATAGCGGTAAAGTGCAAAGATCATTACTCTAAATTTTTCGACAATATCTTCTTACTGTTCACCATCAAAGTGAACAAAAACTACATTACAAAAGAAAAACGATGCAAATGCAGGCAGTTACACTATTTTACTGCAGATCAGCATTACAAAAATGCCAAAACAATATCGCCAGCGGCAAAAAGTGCTCATTTCCAAAGAACGAAAGGCGCCTACATCGAACCCAAAAAAAAGCACTGTCCATCGAGAACTCACCAATAAAAGTTACAATTGGCGCTTATATCCAGACCACGTTTTCCAGGCGCGCAGTAAAGGCGCAAACATTACTCCAGACGAGCTCCACTCTTCTTCCGTCGCGATGAGCCGATCTGAATTCTTCTGGCTAATTACACAGCCTGGTAATAATTCCAACTCTCGCCTCTCCAATTTTTGCATCCTCAGCCTCCTTTTTCCTCTCGGATTAGGCGTGTACGCATCGGCGATTAGGAGATGCCTTCCCTCCTTTTTCCGCGCGCGCAAAAATTTGCACGAGCCCGAGAAAGAGAGAGAGAGCGGAGACTGTGTAATTTCGCGGTATTCTTGGTCGTCTTGGCTTCTTTGAGCTCGCTCGATTTGTTACGTGTGACGAAACAGGGAGGAGAGAATATAAATTACATATGCAAAAGCGCTCGTATAGGTATAACGATCGTTTGCCTCTGATGGCTTAGTAATGTCTTGCTGTTTGTAAAAAGCCCTGGAATGTTTGCCTTTTACAGCCGAGAGGATTCGCTACCGAGCTTCGGCGCCAAGTTTTGCTTTTGGTCTATAACCGCGGGGAAGAGAAGAGATAAGGAAGTCGCGGCTACGAAGCGAAAAGTAGTGTTTAATTTTTTTGAGATTTATACGAGCTAGCCTTGTTTGCAATTTTAAAAATGGTTTTAAGCGTGCTTGTTTGGGTACTTGTTTGAAGCACTGCTAGTTTGTCCAAGTGTTGTGCGGGATACATTAAAATTTCTTGTAATGAGCGATGCATTTGAACGGTGATGGAGGCTCTTGATAATTGCAGTATTCTATGGCATTATTTCAATAGTATGCTAAATCGAAGAGGTACATACATTATGGGTGATTAGTATTACGATTTTTTTATTGCTAGAAGAAAATAAGAATAATTATTTAACAATTAATGATGCATAAGAATTCGAATTAATTTCCACCTTGACCGCCATTTCAGATTCTTTATGTAATAATAGATTGTTTTCGATAATTCTATATAACCATATTGTTATATTAGAGTACATTTTTTCTTTTGATAGATCGATTTCTTACTACAGGAAGTAGAAATAATCTTTAAAATAAAGTTATAAAGTCGAATTTCATTAACAAATAATAAAAGAATTTTTTTTATAATTACATGGAGATCGTTTAAACGAGCAACGTTTTATTTAAAAAACAATAAAAACATGAATAAGAGTCTTAGCATCATGAATCACAATTCTTTTAATACTGTATAAGTAATAAGTATTGTGGATATTTATACCTTTTTATTTTTAATGAGTCACTTTATAATCATAAAAGCGGTTACGAGAAATCACTGATGTAACCTACAAATGCATTTTTTATAAAGAAGCTTACTCTATAAGTGGTATTGTTTTTTTACTGTACTTTGACTGGCTTCGAATACTTATTACAAATTACTTTGATTTATTTAATAAATTGACTAATTGCAAAACTTGTAATCCCTTGTTTAAGAAATAATTGATATAAATTACTTATTGGTTATTGTTCTAACTGTATATTTATTTACAGTAATAATTTCGCTTAATTTTTTAAAATAAAATAAATATTTTAAAACATCTTACATTATATAATATTTTATATATTATATTATATCATTGACTAGAGTTAAATACAAAGATCCCACGTAAAGCAAATAGCATATTAAGAGAACGAATGCAGCGAAAATCAGTCTGCATCAATGAATAAAATTAATTCAAATTAATTTTTGATTACAACTGACCCTATTAAAAACATCAGCACACCTGCTATTCACATAGAAAACAGAAAAGAAAAAAAGGCGTCTTAATTACATAAACGTCTATAATTTACAAGCGCCAAGCTCGATGAAGCATAACTCGCATTCGGTCAGACCCATTGATGAATTTCCCGAGCCGCGAGGTGAGAACCGACTTTTCCGCAGGATCTCGCGAGATTTCGAAACCTCCCTCCATTGACTACGTCTCGAGCGACTTTCTCATGGATCGCACGCACATATGACATTATAACACGCGCGCGCGTTCATTCTTTTTTTTTCGACGTTTACCGAACGGAGAGGGATACAGGCCTTGGAAAGTGTGGGACAGCTTTTCCGTGCATGCGTAATTGCGCGGAACTAGGTGAGCTTGTGTTATGCGCGTTATGATTCGGAATGACGGAAATCGGGTCGTCACGCTCGGGAACATCGTGGAGGAATTTCGTTTTTTTTTATCTCGCGCGCGGGTGTGGACTGAATGCCGATAAGCGCGGTGGATGGATATAGGCGGTATGAGAGTTTTAGAGAGTGATTAATCGAGGCTGAAAAGTGCGAGAAAAACTGCGGTGTGTCGCCGTTTATTTATTGTAGTGATTTGCATGGAAATGAGGCCTGTGTATATTGGAAATGTTTATTTGTGCCTGTTATGTTATATTTATGGATAATTTTACGTTTGTAAAAGCTTAATATTGTATGTATAATAAATAGTATTTATTTGAATGTATAAGTAAAGTAGTTGTTGAAACCATAAATTCTTGCACAAAGTTTCGTACAGCGATATAATATACAAATTAAAAAAGCGCAGTCTAGCTTTAATCTAAGTCTGCAAAATTTAATTAACACTCCATTCCAAAATCCACTGGCCAGCCCGTTCCTCGCTCATTTTTCCCTTCAACCATTTCATTACCCCACCCAGGCAAACTTTCTTCATTCTCCTTAGAAAAGCCCTGAAAGTCGTGCTCGGCTTCTTCCATCTCCGGCGCGTATATCTCCGTAATTACACGCACGTGACAAATTCCCCAGCAGCGCAATTTTCTCCCGTCTCTCCGTCAGAGTAGCAATTAAAAAGTAAGTCATCAGAGCGCAGAGCGAGCTTCTCTCGCGCGCAGAAAACGAAGGGCCGAGCCGCGCAGCGAAAGATAGAAGAAGAAGAAGAAGAGCGAGTTAACTGCGGCCCTCGAAGAATGCAGGGGAGGCATGCGCGAGTCGCGCAGGGTGGAAGACCAGTCCTCGAAAAAAAAGGCACTCAAGGATAACGCTCGGGCTAGCGCGGGAAAGCAGCTCATTGGTCGGCGCGCGCGAGCGAGGATGCGCGCGCGCCCGGAGAAATCGCATTGTTTTTGCGCGCGAAAAGCCGAAACAAATGACTGCGCGGCGCTGGGTCGCCGGATTTTTCGAGGCCTCGGGAATGTTACCTGGAAGACAATGATTGTGGATTTTTTTTCAAGAGGATGGCTGTTATTCATTTTATCGTGATTTATGGACATGCGTGGGATGATACGGGTTGGATGCTTCATGAGTTTCGGTATGAGAAAGTAAAAGTGATCCGAGGCGCTTCTTGTTATTGTTTCAGGAGAGGAGGAGGGAAAAGTTCGCGCTGCAAGTATGTGATGGATAAATCGATTTTTCGTCTAGAGGTATAATTGGCAGAGAGCGCGCTAGAAGTGCAATCAGAAGGTGTAAGTGAATCGATTGCCTCGATAGCCTTGAAACTCGAGCCGATGATAAACGGCACCCCCAATTACAATGTAAGCAATGGCGTCGTCGTCGTGTAAAAGTTTTTTAAATCTATGATGCAGTCATTAATTTTGCTGATTGCGAGCATTGAACTGTCCGCGTATGCATGCAGGCTTTTATTAAATCGAAGTTATCGATTGCGCTGATTGTTAGGCCAGAGAGCTAGTAGAACTTGTTACTTTTCCTCAACTTTATTTAAAAAGAAAATTTTGCGGGTAAAGTTGGTTTAGCTCGTTCGATCAGTTTCTTTCTTCCTTTTAAATAATTCTTTGTTACAATGTTATTTGGAAAATGATAATAAAATTTCTTACAATTTTGAAAACTGTAAAATCGTGTATGTTACTTATCTAATCTAATAATTTATATATGCATCATATCATTATCTAAACCCGAATAAATGAATAATAAACCGGTAAAACATGCCAAAGCGTTACGATATCATGCAGCATTATCTTAGTCAACATTATTTTGCTAAATATTTGGCAACAAACTCAAACTTGCCGTTCACGCAAAACTATCTTAAAACCCGATAAAGCCACATCCAACAAGCAGGCCAAAAACCTCCTCCAACAAAGCAAACACCCGCCAACATCTGACACACGCGCAACGCTGCCAGCTCTCACTGCAGCAGCGAGCGAGGCTCCTCTCAAAACAATCCATCCCAAAGCGCGCTGCACACAGCATCTCCCGCGCAATCTCAGCTATCTCGGCGTGGGCGCGCGAGCATCTCGCGCGCGCGGGAGAATCGGCCGCCAAACCGATCGGCTGCAGCGCTTGCCGGGCTCGCCGGCAGGATCGCTGCAGTACAGCGCTTGCTTGTATACCGGTCCAGCAGAGGCTGTTGAACCTGCGGCCCGCACGAGCCGCCATCTTGGGTCACGCTCGCAAGCGAGGCGTAGTACTACGCACAGCTGAGAGAGTACACACGTACTGGCTCCCTCCCCTCCTCGATGAGCTGGCAAGTTTCTCTGCCGAGATCGCGTGTGTGCAAGAGAGAGAGAGAGAGAGAGAGAGAGTGAGAAAGGAGAGTAAGACCGGTTGGTTTTCTTTGGCTCGTTTTCTTTGAGATTGTGTGTTTGGTTATTTTTGGAGCCGATTTTTTGAGATTGTTCAAATTAGAATGTTTCTTTTTGGTTTTTGGGAGATTTTTTTTTCTAGGCTAGGAGAGTACTTGGAGAGTAACGGAATATGGTTGAGATGTGAAAAATGCTTTGCGCCTTGGCTAGCAATATTGAAACGGGATTTTAATGGGTGTTGGATAAAATCGATTTGGAAAGCTATTAAGCTTTTGGTAAAAAATATGCGCTGGTTACTGATGAAAACAAGTTTTTCACTGAAAAGTAAAACACTGCTCAGTTCGAATGTCTCAAAATGTATTTAACGGTTCATTACAAATTTCTTTTAATATTTATTCATATTGGTATTATATTTATTTAAATAAAATTTGGTTCTTTAAAAGATGTAATGTTTATAAAAAGCATCGTCATAAAAATGACTTTTTAATCTTTTCTTTTGTTTCTTTACTTCCATGCAAACATTATTTTCTCGGTTTTATCTTTTTGAAATTACATGCCAACAATGCATAAAATGTTTGTCATTGCTTGTAGTGAGCCACGAAGAACAAAGTAGAAAGTATACACATTAAAAAGAAAGAAGTGAAAAGAGCATGAAAATATTATTCAAAGTTAGCAGCTTGAATGCAGCAAAAAATGAAAAGAAAGCGGGAAATAAATACAAAAGAAAAGAATATAAAAATTCGCGTTTTATATTGTATGCACATTTTTAAATTCTGTGTTTTGAATAAGTATAACAAAGTAATGATTATTTTAGTACTAAATGCAGAAAAAAAATTTTGGAAATATATTAAAGTTTATAATTATGAAACTGGAAAAACAACATATAAATTTAAGATTATAATAACTCAAAACATTTAAAAAAATCTATACTATTTCAAATAAATCATCGCTACTACCAAAATCTAAATAAACCTCTCACCGAGAAACCATAACAATCCGATCACTCGCCTCCCCAAAACGAAGATGCGCACGTAGCCAAATCATTGCGTAAAACGAAATCGACGCGCCGCACAAAACAATGACAGCCCAGCACCGAGGACAATGCATCATGTTCGGCGAAGTTATTAAGTATTGTTTACACGACTCCCCCGTCGGCTACGTGGTTAGCTCGGGCCGATCGCGAGTCGCGTTTAGCAAAGCGATCGCATTCCCTGATAGAATTGAGCGGCGGCGCTGCTTTTTAATCGCGCTGGAAAGGCGCTTTTGTCGCGCGCGCGCGCGCGCTTGTAATCGCCCGTTGGTTACGCAGCCGCGACGACTTGTGTTTTTGTACGTGCGATAGATGAAAGCGTCGAGTCACGTGCTTTTGCCCGGCGACGATTGTTCGATTGCTGGGAAAAAATGTATGCAGCTGGAGAAATTGCTCGATGAATGGTTGGTACTGGGCGGGTTTGTTTTCGTTGTGATAGGAGAGGAGTTTGAAAAATTTGACGGTGTTTTTGAGTGGTTTGATTTTCTGGTTTTTGCGGCTGAGGTGCGAGGGTAAGGTAGAATGATTGCTTGGTTTAATCGAGTGGAATGAATTCGGTAGTGTTTTGGATGGAATGAGATAATTCGACGTTGTTTCGATTGATAATATTAGTTTGAATTGGTGATTTATTATCATTGCTGAATATTCAATAGCAATCAGACGCATACATCAATAATCTAAAGTGAATAATATAAAATACATATATTCCGTGGGAATGACTTATTTTTTATTTTTGTATACTTTTGTATTTATTATTTATTCATTTTATATATTTTTAATTTTCTTTATTTGATGAAAATTAATAAATTCAAGTTGAACGACATCATGCTTAATTTTAATAATGTAATTACAAGAATAATTACTAAAATTCTATCCGCAATCAATCTTTATCGATTAAATAATTAATTAATGATGCAATTGAACTATTAAAATCAATCTATATCTTTATTAATTATATTTATATTTATTAGCAAGATACTTTTTCAAACAAAATTAAAACGTAGTTCATTAGCGGTGTACAAGAAATACGAAGGCAAAATTCCATTGATGTAGTTCGATCGTGTAAAAGTGAAAGTTATGCAACGATTAGAGAGATTTACGTAAAGGAAGTGTAAGAAAAAAATTATTATGCTTCTCTCTAATTAGGTCACCACTTCCCCCAGGAGCGAATGGATTTAAAATGCGGACATATAGTTTGAATGTGCACCTGTCTCGTTTGCGAAAGCTAATCACATAAAAATTTAAAATGTTAATTACGGCGGATCTTATGCTGACCAATCATTTGGTCGTTTTATTAATGTGGTGTCAGTGCTCGTGAGAATAAGAAATGACTTTTTTGGAGTACTAAAATAATATATGTGGTAAATTTTTATTATCAATAAAAACTTGAAAATATTTTAATTTGCTTTTTCATTATACTCTTGAATAAAAATTTTTAATTGAGATACATAAGATTTAGATACCGTTTAATTTTAATCATGAAATTAAAAATAAATCGAATAATAATAACCTAAATTCAAGTATTTTTGTGCATATTTATTAATTTCACGTTAACAATTCTGTGATAACATTCTACATCTTTTTAACTAATTTACTAAGTATAATTTGCATATTATGATCGTAGGAAAATATTATTAGTAAATAAAAAGCAATTAATTTGATCAATAATTCCTCATTAGTCGCATTATGTGATTTCGTTATAAAACGTTAGCTTTTTATTTCTATAATGACTTCTTTGCGCAAAACGTCAAGATTACGTTTTCGACTCGCATGATCGAATACTCGGTAATTAGAAGCAGCATCCTCTCATATACACGCCCCATTAATTTTGAACCCTTCCAGACTATATATACAGGTTGATTCTCACGGCTTCGTACTCGCTCTACCGTAAAACGTAGATTTCGAAAATGCCTGTATAACTTTAATAAATTTGCATGTATATCTAACCTTTCTTTTGTTCGCTAAAATTTTCAAAATCCCATTGTCCACCTGAAAATGTTGCTACTTGTTACGTCAAAACAAAAAAACTCACAATTTTTCAAAAAAAAATTTAATTATAGATTGACTTATTTTTAAGAATTTTTTTATATACTATAGAAATTTCAAAATAAAATTAAATGAAGTAATTTTACATAAATTTACAGTACATTCTTTGAAAGAAAAGATTAATAAAAATTTATCGCTAATGAAATTTCGCTCATCACCTCCTCCAATCATTACGCGTGCATCAACCTCCCGTACACACATGAAATCTCCGATCGCGCCAATAAAAAAGGCGAAGCCCAATCCCACGACTCCCAGCGATCTAAAAACAAAAAAGAAAAGAAACTCTCCCATTCTCCAGCCGCGATAATCAAAGCAAAGCATCAGGGCCAAGATAAGAGCGAGAAGGCAAGAAGCCAGGGCAAATTAACGAAATTAACATCGAGAGTGGAAAAAGAAAAAAGAAAAGCAAGCGGCTGAGCGCATAAGTAAAAAAGAAGAGGCACTGTGCGAAGCGGCTATGCTTATATCAGATGAAGAGGGCACCCGAGCTCTGACACGAGGAAATTATCCTGACCTCGAGGCGAGCCGGCGTATAGGTGTAGCTAAGCAGCGGCCATGTGAGAACTCGGAGAGCTCTACTATACAGTACTAAAGTAGTAGCGAGTGTTCCGGTGTGCTTCAACTTCCGCTTAGCTTACCGACTATCTATATATATATACGTTTACGCGTACGGTCACACGCGTTATTCCATTCATTCTACCCGTGTAATGTGCCTGTGTGTGTACGTGTATGCACGAAAGATGGACATGTGTGTTTTCACTTCTATGCTCTTTCACACGTGAATGTGTACCTTTGATTTTTCTTCCTTTATCTGAAATCGGGGGTAATGATGGGCTCTCGAAGTGTTTTGTTTTTGTGTAAGTACTTCCTGAATCTAAATGTTTTGCGAGGTGTTTTAGGGATTCTTTTTTTTGGTTTAACGATGACATCTTACGTATTTGTATTAATTAAAGAAATGATTTTCGTAACTCTGACTAATTTCTGTAAGATTGAATGACTTAATTGTATATAATAGTAGACATTTAAAGTATCACATAATGAAAGCAATTATATCTATTAGAACTTCATGAAGTTTCATTCTCTAACTTAAGCTCGTTCCCAAAACAAATTCTAATTACGACAATGATTAAAATAATCATACATGATATAAACAAATAATAATATTAAACTTATAATGTTAAAAAAAAAAATACAATTTTAAAATTTATACACATAATTAATAAGAAATGTTCAATTTAAATAATTTACATCGGCGACAAGATATGCAAGATTTAAAAACAACAAAGATCGAATGCGATTCATACCAAACATCCCCCCAATTAAAACGTTACTCTTAACGAGCGCTCTTCATTAATAAAAAGTATATAAAATAATACTTAATCTTCACCATGCACTCAATCACCCTCGCGCATCTACTAACCTTTAAACCAACCTCGCCAACAAACAACTCCAATATACCATTCTTCAAAAGCCAAACTGATCGAAAAAGCCGATAATATACAAATTCGAAAAACAAGCCAGATCAGCAAACCACATCCTCCCTTCAACTTTCTTCCTCTCTCACTCTCGGTTTCTCTAACAACCGCTCGCCACGCACTTACCTTCCCGCCCCCGCTTTCCTATATTAACGCACTCTCGCGCTCGCTCAATACAATATGCACATCCCTACGCGTTTCTTACTCCCGTCTCGCGCTTATCTGGCTCTTTTTTACTAGCCGCGCCGGCCGGTCACGCTGGCTGCGCCACGTGGGATCGCGCGGCGCTTCTGCCTGTCGCTCGTAGTATACTTACACACTGCAGCCGCCTCGGCGATTCCCCTCGTTTTCTGCTTTTGCTCGCAGCCGGCTGCGGGTTGGCCAGTGCGCCGTATACCTACGTACAGGTGCGGAGTTCTATAGTTTCAGGAGCGTGGCGCGCTGCGAGCTGGCTGGAGGGTATGGTTAATTGTGCGAGTGAGAGGCAATTTGTTGCTGATTGCGGACAAATTCGCGATTGTTTCGGGAAGCGTTGCGGTTGAAAGGGCGTGGGTTCGGTTTGATGATTGCCGAAAAAGTATAGTAGCGGATTTTTGTAGTTTATGAATCATTAATGAAACGGTTTGGGGATTTAGTTTTTAATAGAAAATTAATTAGATATGACTAATTATTTAAATTTCGTGAGGTCTTAAGAGGTTAATTAAAAGATAACTAATACCTTCAATATTATATTAATAATTAGACAATCCAGTTAAATCTTGGTTAAAGCCTATTTAATTCTCTATTTGGATAGTTTTAAAATTAAATTATGTACGCAGAGTATTTGGATTCTTTATTTTTTTTTCAAAAACTCTTACATTTATGATTATAACATTAATTATTAATTTTTCATCCTGATGAGCGATAGAGACAACAAATTAATTTATAAATTTTAATTGATAACAGAAATATTTAAACAATAAAAATAAATCAGTGATTAAAAATATTATATCACTATTATTAAGAAATTATCCCGAGTAAGAATTATCTTATTCCAGCGAAAGTAAAGTTGTTAAAGTCGGTACGTGAAATTTATAGGATATAAAAGTTAGGTCGCATAATCATTCTCTCAACTAATAATCTCGCTCAGGATGTGTTTCATAACCGGCATAAGCGGCAAACAAACAGCAATAAAAGTATCATCGCTCCGCTCTCCATAATACTCATTAATAATGCATACCTAAAAATGAATAACTTCTATTATAGAAAATGATAAGGTTTGAAAAAAAAGGCTTATAATAGGGCCAACGATCCCCGGGCGCGGAAAATTCACACGATCCCTCCACCGAGAGCTCTCCTCCTTGTTTCCTGCGTGAAAAGACGAAATAGAAAAGTTGCCGTACGCACTCTATATACATATAAAGCCGAGATTTAATCGCGAATTATACTTTGAAATTAGAAGTGGTCACACGGTTTTTATACCAATTTTCGAGCGATTACGCGACGCCGGTGGGAGGGCGCACTTAAGTCAATAAATATTCAGAGTCAAGAGGGGGGGCTAGAGCGCCTCTCTCACGTGGCGCAGGCACCGTGACCCCAGTCTTCATTATAAGCCGCCTCTTGGCTTCATTAATTTAGAATCACTGCTACTGCCCCCGCGCGCTGCTTGAGCTGCTCTCTTCGGAGCTGTTGTTTGTCTATGTGTATACAGAGCTTTTTTGCTGGATGCTTTTTTTCAGCGAGGACTGGCTTTTTCTGCTGGAGAGATGTTAATGCGGTTTGGGACATTTGAATAGAGCGATTGTTTCGCGGTATATGATAATTTTTTAGAGGGTACTTGAGAAATCCTGATTTTCTCGAGAGTATATTATTTTTTTTTAGAAATTTGTCAAGTAGTGAATAATTATACTTCTTGACCTCTTTTTTAAGAAAATATTAAAAAGCGTTTTTAAGCCCAACTTAAGCTCTCGAAAAATTTAGCTAATTTTCTTAAACCCACGGAAAAAAGCCTTACAATTTTTATTTTACTACAATTTGAACGTTTCAAGCCCAAGAATGAGAAACTTAACAGAATGCAAGCCAACCCAATTAGCCAAGCTCTCCTGCACCCCTGCCGCTAATTTGCTTCATAACTGAAAAAACGCTCGCCGGATTAAACAAAGCGACAATTTTTTTATACCTCCCCCTCAGCCCTCAGAGCCCTACAAATAAAGCCACGTACATAAAGGAGGGAAAGGACAACTTAAATTCCTTTCAAGAAGTTATGCACACGTTCGTTTAATTAGCGAGCGTTTCATCTCTCGCGAGCTGCCCCCGTATACAGTAGCTCGACTTTTTCGCTCGAGCTTTTCGCGCCGACAAAGAAGCGACGGTTTTACGAGCCGCGCGCTGCCGTCTTTAAACGTTCCGCGAAAATAGCCCGGCAGCGCCTGAAATTGCGAAAAGAGAGAGCTGTCTCTCGAATTATCATCATTAACCGTAGGCCAAAGCCGCAGCGACGATTATCTCCTGTAACTGCTGGAGCGAGCCGGAGGATGGAGAAGAACATTTTTCCGACTTCCCGGGAACTTTGACTGCAAGGCGGAGGCCGAGCGGCCGAATCTTCAGTGCTGTTAGAGCTGAGCTTTTTATCATTGTTCCGGTAGGCTTTTTTATGCTGTTTTAAATGTTAATTGTTCTTTGAAAAGTGAAGCTTACTATAAGTTATTGTATATGGTGAATGCGTAACGCGCTTGAGGTTCTGTTGGCCGATTTTATGCTTAACCTTCGTTACCATGTATGGTTCGAGCTACTTTTCAAAATGGACGCTTTGTTTTGAGCTGGAACAAGGTAATTATTACCTGATTTTTATCAAACCAGCACAACAATGGACCATATTAAAAAAGCCAACCGATAAATATGCCCGCACGTAGCAAAGAAGGTCTAAGCATTACATTTAATTGCACGCATACCCGTAAGGGATTTTCATTATCAATCATATTATCCATCAAACAATCATAAACGAAATTCCTTTCCAACCATCATAAAAACAAAAGCACAGCGACCATTCATTTTTTCCATCCCCCTTACATAAGCGACAATTTTCACAACGACCAAGATCCAGCGCAATTTAAATTCAAAGACTAATAAAGCAAGCCGCACTTTTGCCGATCGGATCTCGCTCGCCTCGTATATACTTTATATCCAGAGCTAGCGTGCTCGACTTTTATAATCCGGCGAGGCATAAATCAGAAAGCGATATTGCGCGAGCGCGCAGAGCGCCTCGGCTACTATGTACCCGACGCCGATAGCCGAGATCGGTCCATTGTGTCCAGCCGCTTATAACGAGAAAAGCGAGACTCCGAGAGAGCCTGAGCCGTAATAACAGTCTTTTTCGAATCGCTGCCGAGCGCTGCGGGATTGAGAGATATGGCCCGCCGATGTGTCGCAAGCTTTGATTTCTGGTGATTAAAACCGTTCGGTTTACGCGGCGCCGGTTTTATCGCGATGCTGGGGAATTAATTTTCAGCAAATGGTCGACGAGGGTTTTATCTGCGGATTTTTGGGTTGAAATGAAAATTGTGCTTTTTGTTTCCAGTGATGTTTGAAAATTGTGTTCAAATTTTGTGGTTTATTCAATAAAATTTTAGACTATACTTATATAACTGTATATTTCTTGGAGGATTAAAAACGTCGTTTTATTACTAAAATTTCTTTTTTGTAAAAGGTGTATTCTATTGTTATGAATTATTATATAAAATGTTCAACTACTTACGTAATTTTACATTTCTGAGAGAGTCATTATTAAAATTGGTTCTTACCTGAAACAAACAAGAAATCAATACATTAGAATAACAAATGATGTTAAAACATAACAATAATAGAATGTATTTAATAATATAATCTAAAAATAAAATAATATGTATGAAAAATAGAATGAACGCATAAATAAACGCAAAACACAGCATATAAAAATAATTCAAAAACTATAAACACATACAAATTATCGTCAATATAAAAATACCCAATCGAATAAAAATATTTTCCACCGTAATAAGTCATAACCACTATTCCAATCCAATTCCAGAGATTACATTGAAAATAAATGAAATGTTTAGATTACCAACGTAAAGCACGCGTAGATAATATTAGCATTCTTTCCATTCCGCGAATCCCTCCCAATAAATAAGCCCGCAAACGTACAATCAACATTCTCTAACGGGCCGCTTTACATCAGAAGCTCGCGGAATGACGAATGACGCCCCATAAGCCAGCCCAGAATCTAACTGCACTCCAAGACATGGATACAGCCTCCCCTTAAATAAAAAAAAAAAAACGAGCTATCCATAATCCAGGCGCGAAAAGTATCACCTAGCGCGCGAGGCGCTAAAACGAGTTTAGCCAAGTGTCGCCGCAAAAAGAGCGGGCCGCTTTCCGCGGAATTACATCGCGCGCGCGCGTCTCCGCGCTGTCGTCGTAAAGCCGACTTCCTCTCCGAAAGAAAATCAGCATGCTGCGCAGCGGAGCTCGCCGTTTGCTCCGGAATGCCTCCTCGGCAAGAAATCTCTGCAGACTCTTTCTCTTGCAAATTTTCCCTCTCCGCGCTTTTTTGTACTATGATGCTTTTCTGCGCTGTTATGCTCCCTCTCTGTCTGAGCTCTTCCCCCTCGCGGTTATATTCAGAAGGCTCTTTTGAAATAATGTCTGTGGCTTTCGCTCGAGGTGTGTTTTCGAATTTTTGTATTTTGTTTTGTAGTTTGATGGTAACGAAATTTATGGCGATTTTATATAAAGTTTATGGCTTGTGCATGGGTTAAAGTTTATGGCTACTGTGGGGCTCGGGCGTATGGATATAAGGAGTTTTGTTGTTTCGTAAGAATAATTACGTGCGGCGTCTTTTGTGGAAGATGACGCTCATATAACTTTTTTCATGCTTTATTATTAATAAAAGTGCATATGTATAAATTGTAAATTTTAATGTTTAATGCTTAATTATGTTGAGAAACTTTTAAAAATGTAACTATAGAATTATTACAACGGCTACGTCGATAAATTCATCTTTTATAAACTAGGTAATAAATAAGAGATTGAATAACAGACTAGTATTTAAACTGTCAATAGCATAGAAGTAAAAGGAATAACACGTAATATTAAAAAACACCAAAGAACTATAATTAGATTTGTTCTATTTTTCTAGCTCTATATCAACTCTAACGCTTAAAATATCACGCAGCTGAATAATAACAAAAATTACTTTTAAATTTCCTCGTCCAGCGATAATCATAATTTTCGCATCCCAGCGAACTTTTTCTCCAGCCCCATCCCACAATTAATTCAAAGCAAAGCGAACCCTCGCAATTTCCTCGTTACGCAGATCCAATAATTACCGGTAGCTAATACAATCGTTCTCCAGCGCCGTTTTTCTCAAACTCCACCCCGCATCTTAGCTCCCGTAAGATTGCCTCTCTTCCTCGATTTTTCCCCTTTTTCGCCTATATCCGCACACGAGCTCTTTGCACCGCAAATCACAGCAGTATCCAGACCGCGCGCGCGCGCTGCGCCTCGGCCTCTCTTTGCATTTTTTCGCCCTCGAATGCTCCCCGAGAGAGAGAGAGAGAGAGAGAGAGAAAGAGAGCGAGATAATACCGCTACCGAGAACGCGAGTAGCACGCGGATTCCAAGCGGCAGCGGCCACGCCCTAGCCTTCGGACAGCGTAGCCTGGGCTAGGCTGCTGTCTGTTAGTTGCGCGTATATACGTGCATATATGCGTTAGAGGGCTCCGTGCACGGCGCCGATAGGCTATATGTACGGAGAGCCGAGAGCTCGTTTCCGCGTTCGGGATATGTTCTCTCGGTATGAGCGCGATCGCCCGGCGAGCTTTTCGTACCGCGAGCGATTTACTGCTGTTTCGAGCGTTGCTCTGCGCTGCTGCGGTTGCCGGAAAAATTCGATGGAAGAGAGAAGGCTTGTTCAGACGTTATCGAGGAGAGCTGCTGCTCGCCACTGTAATTTTCTAAGTGCTGTAGTTGCGAGGGCAAGAAATGTTTACGAGTAAAAGTGTCGCTGGGCTTCTTGCTTGCGCTGGGTTGATCCTTTTTTTTATGGAGGTGCTGTTGGGCTGATCCTGTAACGGGATATTATGGCGAGTTGCGAATTGGTTTGGAAAGGTCGTTATAAGGTTTGCGAATTTGAAAATGTTTCATACATTTTTGTTTACTGTTTATTGAAGTTCCTGATAAAGATTAGGCAAAACTGCCGATTTTTATTGGTTGCCGATATTAGTTTAAAAAATCTTGAAACTCTAAAAAATTTTTCATACAATTTTTAAGAAGTACTAATCTTTGTTAGAAGAGCTAATATATGGATTCGACAATTTTCATAAATTGATAATTTATTACATTATTTCTATGCAAATAAAAATATTGAGTTTTTCCAATTCGTACTATGATATAACAGAAACAATTCAACCCAATATAAAGATAATTTAAATACTTATTTTTTAATAATACACGTGTTTTTCGTCTTTAGTATTCTTTCTTTACAGCAGAAGTGAGCGTACCGTAAACATTACACGTCACTGAAATACGTCGATGATAATGTCAAGTTTAATTATTCTACACTCAATTTAACAGCGAGCTCAACCGCGTTATCTTTATTTTTTGATTTTATAATGACAAAATATCAATATAATAAAGCTATACCTAGAAAAACGATTCATATTATCATAGTTTAAAGTTACTGATTTGGAAACTATTTAAAAGCACAAGAGAGAACAGAGAGTGCTGTCGTGCAAATTAAAAAAAATATATATCTTATTTCATATAAAAGATAGTAAGACTGTATTTCTTTTACATTTATGTACGAATCAATATTAATTTTTCAAAATTATTTTTATGAAAGCTAAGTTCAGAGCTAAAGAGCTTTATCACGTTTTCTTCATTTGCAAGGCAGAGTATTAATTATATGTCTAGTATGTTAGTAGCACAAAATCTCTTTATATACATTTTTTTTTATGTAAATCACTATTTCAAATAACTGTCTAGATAGAAAATTAAAGAGGCCCTAATAAGGATCTAACAAAATTTTTTAAAGTTATTAGGCCTAGTTAATTAAATTTCTATTTGGGTACATGTATAATCTTTAATTTCTGATTGCAGGAAGTCCTTTAAACCATCGAAGATCAAGGAAGTCCATCGGATTTGCTGGGTATTGTTCGAAAGCTGAAATATGATCAGAATTGCATCTTAACTGGAGCATAACTTTTTAACAATGCATACTATCTTTACACCCCTTAAAGCAAACTTCTTTTAAAGATAATTATAATTTGGAGTACAATTAATTTATTTGTTGTTAGAATCGAAAAGATATTAATGGATTTTGTTTTTAAAGAATCAAAGCTGATTATTTAAGATAAAGCATTAAATTAACTTTACTTAAATCAAAATAAAAAATTATATTGAAAATAAAATGGAAAAAGTCTCTTTAACCTTGATCACATAAATCACCTGAAATAATACAATGTAAGTATTGCACGTGTATTTGAAGAATAAATTCAGGGCTAAATGTTTGGAGAACACGATTTTTTAACACGTGTCAGGCGGCATAAAATGTATCAGTCTTGTATTGTAATACAAAAAATAATAGCGTACATTTATAAAGAACAAATACACTTATTCACACACGCACTACATCTAAAAAAAAGAGTACCCACTATTGCCTCACGGTTTTCGATGAAACTTTGCAAAATTGTTATTTTTGGCCCAAGATATGAGACACATCACACACGTCTCGGCATTTAATCAAATGGGCCGTAGAGTCCTACATATAGTATATTTTTGTTCAAATGTGATCCACAGGTGTGGTACTCTCCTAAGTCGAATAGCGGATAAACGAAATCAAATTCTGCAATTGGTAAGATACAAAAATTTCTGAAACATTCTTCTGATAAACCTTTTCACCATTTCCCTCGATCCCCTTAAACGCGCTACTCAACCATG
This sequence comes from Eupelmus urozonus, assembly GCA_900480035.1. Taxonomy (NCBI): domain Eukaryota; kingdom Metazoa; phylum Arthropoda; class Insecta; order Hymenoptera; family Eupelmidae; genus Eupelmus; species Eupelmus urozonus. The sequence continues at coordinate 4,217 of UELX01002586.1, read as the reverse complement.
GCAACACACAACTACGCAGAAAGTATTTAATTTTGCCTCTAAAAGGACTTGCGCCCGAGCTCAGAGCCTGATTGGCTCTAATTAACGATCGTCTCGAGCCATCCAAGTGTATTCAAGCCCAGCGGCTCGCAAAGCGCGTATATACGCAGACGAAAGATAAAGCCGTATCCGTAAGTGCGTCGTAGGATCGGGAGAAACAATTAGAGCGAAGGATCAGAGAAGATTAATCATAGTGTCTTCGTGCAGAGATACAGGCACCGCATGACGAAACAATCCGATCGTTCCGATACCTGCGCGCACCGGCATTAACTATACCGTCAACCGAAATGTTCGATCGCCGGGGAGTGATGGAGATAAGCGGCAAATGGGAGAAACGTCAATCAACGTCGACTTTCAAATGGAGAGGAACCTGGACTGCCACCGCCATCGATATAACTACTGATACTTTCGAGGATCGCGCTTTTATTCTTTGGCGTCGTTCGATAGTGCGTGGTACGATGTATAAAAGACAATGGTTCGAGCGTCTTTCTAAATGTCAGAAATCTTTGGCTGGCTGAGTTATCTGGAAGGAGTATCGTTATGGAGTTTTTGTGGAAGACGAGTCATCGCTGATGGAAATGTTTCTTTTGTGGAATAATGTCAATTATTGGTATAATGTTGAAAATTAATGTCCAATAATAAATAATGTGAGACTCATTAATGATGTACATATTTATAATTTTTCTTAATTAAAATCTTACTGCAAATAAGTATTACAAACTTAAAATTACAGAAGATGCTCATTTGAAAAGAAAATGAAGCTATGATAAGAAGAAATAAAAAGATGGTAAGAATGAGGCTTATGTACCAAGAAAGACGTTTATTGTGTAACAAAAAATATATTTTATTTTAAAAAGATCTATTAGCGATAGAAGTAACCTGTTTTACAGAGATTTAATTAATTACTTTCAAAGGCATTGAAACAACTTTTTCAGTGACTCGTTTTCTTTACGAACCATATAACTAGTACAATGTTTTGCGTAAGTACATGTAATGAATGATTCAGTATTTCTGATCACGGTGACAAGAACTGAATGAAGCTTAGTAATTCTACTCGTATTAAGAAAACCTGCGTAACCTATTTCTATATTATCAATAAGTTCATATGACAAATAACGAAAAATATAAAATGTTATTACCTCCAATTTCATCGGTACATTTATGGAAAACGACAAGAATATTATAGATTCGCTCCCAGCCACTACACCGAGCACCAAGAATAAGACGAAAATCGATAAAACACCATCAGGAGCAAAAAAGACTAAAAATACAGCAGCTCCTCCATCCCATTAAAAAGAAGTCAGTCCGTAACGTCTCGAAATACGAGAAGCAGACGTCGAGAGAGCAAGCCGCTCCGCAGTCCATCGCAAGTCGCCTCGAATCCAGAGCGAGACTACGGCGCGTCTTCCCCGTGACCCCGTCCAGAAAACCTGAGATCAGTGGGACGGTCATGGTCCAGTGCGGGCAGCACGCACCAGCGGTGTGAGATTCGCGCAAACGCGAATATACATCGGCGCTGCCGGCGGAGCGTGAGTCGTCTTCTGAGATTTCACACGTCGATCCACGCGCCGAGAGCGAGGAAATCCCGTGCTGGGGAGATCGGCGGAGATAAAGGCGGCTGGGGCTGGAATTAGCCCGGCAGGTCGTGCGTGAACGTTTATAGTACAGCACGCGCCTTTTTTGCGTGGTGGAGGTTTGAGAGATGGAGGAGTAGTCGAGTGTATGGTAATTTTGGCTTGTATTGATCGCGGGTATATTTGGCTGGTTGCTTTTGGAGAGGAGGTTATGAGTGTTTGTTCTGGCGCGTAATCGGCTGACCAGGATTCTTTGTCCTGTTATGACTTAATTGATTGAGTTGCTAGTTTATTATTCCAAGCTAGCATCCGGTTGGTAAGTCTTCTTGTTGTGAATATTAATGACTGTTTTATGCTATCAAAATGAAGATTGAAATCCGTTTAATTAAAGAATGAACATTTCATTTTCTGTTGGACTGATAGAAGAAGTCATTTTATTTTGCAACCGCTTGAATGATCGAGTCGTAGGTTTAGATAATCTTATGAATGGCTGTTTGTTTTAGAAATGCAGATGAAAGTGATTTGTCAAGGGGTGCGTAAGGTGAAATAGAATGACAACTTGATAATAAATATTAAATAATAAATATTATTTTAATCTTCTAAAAATTTATCATTTGACTGGATATAGCAAATTAGTTTTGATAAATATCACGTAAATTGAATGTTTCAGTAACAAATCTGATAACATGTATTTTTTTTTTGTTAATCAAATTAACTGACTATTGAATAATAATTTTATTTCACTTGAGTATACGTATACTGATACTATTACTTCTTATTCTAAACAAAAATACGAAATTACATCTATATTCTCCGTAGTTGATTAAAGATTGTTGAAAATCAAAATAAATTTGCTTTTCGTTTTCGACATTGCTTAATTCATCTTTTAAATCTAGACCACATGGGATACGTCGTTAATTAAATAAAATGCTATGATCGGGAGTAGCACAACCTTATTTTTATTTCTCAACGCAATTTTTTGCTTTCTCCAACGATCCTTTTTTTTCATTTACAGTTTTAACTAACACTTTCAGTGTCCATTTAACCAAACTCCACGCAACATGCAAAATAGCTATGTTTTTGCCCAAGATTCCAGCGTGCAATTATCTCGATTGACTCTCGCACGACAAACTCGCAATTACCGCTTCTTTGCTCGGCTCCGTGCGCGAAGAAAAAGAAACGGCCACACCGCGTGCATGCATAAATACGGAAAAAATCAGTCGCGCACACACACGATCCCAACAAAAAAGGGAGGCAAAACAAAACTACTCTCGTGTACATATATGCTCGGTGATTATCGTAACCGTACTTTCAGCCGTATGCATGTGCATAGAGAGGAAGAATCATTACCATCGAATGTAGTCTACTATTCTAATCGAACCGAAGGCGTAACCCTACTACCGGTGCACTAGCTCCGAATTCCTCTACTCCTCCGTTAATCAATCGGTCGTGCAAAAATCATCGAGCGCTTCCTGTAGATTATAAATACGCAGACTTCATCATATAGTGCGTGGGTTCGTTTATATCGGAGCGAAGAATCGAAGAGTAAGGTGCACCCATGGGTATATAGGGAGTAGAGGAAGCGTTGGATCTATCGAAGGTAGGTGCACTGTCGATTTCAAAGAGTGAGAGAGAGAGAGAGAGAGAGAGAAAGAGACTTGGCGGCCTTGACGCGGCGATGGACGCAGAGGAGGTATGTAGGATGGGAGGAAGTGGCGAGGAAATGAGAACGGGAGTAGCTGCTGGGTGAATTAGAGAGAATGCATTATCGAGAGAGAGCCGAGCATTGACGAGGAATGTAGATCGAGTGCTTGGCTAATGGGAGAGCTCTGCGCGGTTTTTTTATTGACGTGTTTGGGCTCATTTTTTTTTTTAGTTTTTAAGAGTATTTAGGTTATTCTGTGTTAGCATTTTGTAAGAGCAAAGTCTTATCTTTCCTGATTATCGGAATTGCCAAGTATAAATTTGATATCAATGTGCATAAATTTAAAAGGTTTGAATAATTAGATAATGGTAAAATAGTGGTGTCTGATAGAATAACAAATAATGACTTTGATCAATTGTATTATGAGTTTTGACAGTTTTACAATAAGAATTGTCTAAAAGATTAATTGCTGTTGAGACCGGCTTTGTTGAAAAGACCTAACGTGTTTTCCATAATAATTATAAGATTCCGCAAATACTCCGTGAATGTTTACCTGAGGAGCTTCATTTTTCATGTGCACTTATCCTATGACTCATTATAAAAATTTCTGCTTAAGTACGTATTCTGGTTTTTGAACAATACTAGTTTTTTACTGCCGAGTAATCGCGAGCTTTAATGTGTTTGTGAAAGTTTTTTATTCAAAAATTTCATTTTTTCTGTTTCAAACCTTTTAACCCCTACCTACCTGATTTTTTCTGGAAGCGTTATAAACTTTTTTTAGTGGTGCGCAAAAACATGTAACTCTATGGTTTACCGTCTGTGAAAGAGTTCCTCTGACGGCTTACCACATATCTTTCTTTAATTCTATTATTGATCATATTTACTTAAAGAAGCATTCAAAACCCTATACCTTCCTCTCTCACATACTGTAAATACTCTCTCACGTATTACAACAAAGG
>UELX01002585.1:0-29783 GCA_900480035.1 Eupelmus urozonus | reverse complement strand
GATTTCGACTCAGCGACGCTCGTCTTCATAACGTGCCGAGTTATTTGTTTAACGCGTTTTTTTGATTTTGATTCTCACCGTCTTTCTTTGATCCAACGTTTGAATTCCGAGTATAATCCGGTTTTTTCGAAAAATCCTTCCAATCACAAGGTTGGACGCATTTAAAAGCTCTTTTCCCGAATTTTGCATGATACGAACAATAATTCCTTCTCGGCTGACTCTTCCCACGCTCGCGGCCCCTAGATTTATCACGCTGCTGCTTCAGATTTAATGAGCGATTTCTATGTATACCATTATCTTTTTTAAATAACGCGTCCACTTTGGCAGAAACTTCTGAGAGAAGTTGCGTTTCTGCCTGCTTAACCTCGCCCACGACGTTATGCCTTCCACAAAGATCCGCGTAAATCCGATCTGCATAAGCGACCGATGCAGCTTCGTTAAAGCGAGTAACTTCTTCCCTCATAAAAAGACGAATATCAGGAGGCAGATTTGCCTTCCATGCCTTGAGAATTAGTGGATGCGATATGCTATTCCCCGCCAAATTAACAAGTTCGCAAAGATACGCCGAAGGTTTACGATTGCCCATAGGGCACCCATTAAATAATTTTTGCAATTTCTCCTCATCAGATTGAGTAAATTTTTTGATAAGAATGTCTTTAACAGCATCGAATCTATGATTAGGTCTAAGTGCTTTAAGGTTTTCTTCTATATCCGCTATTATGTTTTGACTAATGTTAGGCATGAGATACATATATTTAATGCTGTCGTCTGTGATGTTTTGTAAATTAAGCTGATATTCGAAAAGTTCGAACCACGTTACAGGGTCATATTGCCAGAAGGGCATGTGTATTGATTTAAGGCTATTATGTGTATTGTTTTGAGTAGGAAGGTTGTTGCCAACCCAAGTGTGTGGTATGTTTGTAAACTGAGGATTAGGAAGACCAAAGTATGAAGGCATAGGATGATTGATAGGTGTGTTTGTTGCCCTTGAAGGAGGAAAATAACTACTTGTTTGTGTCCCTGGCAAATAAGACTGTGGTAACGGTGGAAAGTCAAAATTGTTTTGATCTGTGGCTTGAGCTTCTGTGGCTTGTGTCTGTGAAGGTTGTTGATTTGATTGCGAATTTGAAGGCGTTTTTGAATTTTGAGTTTTATAACGATTTAACTGTTCTCGCGATTGATCAGACATTAATTTTAAGTTTGAAATTTCTGCTTGTAGCATCCTAATTTGTTCATTGTTTTTATCATTTATATTTCTGATTTGAGTTTGCAAATAATTTTCCATTTTTTTATATTTCACGAGCGTAACTATGTTAGCAGGATTTGCTGCATCAAGCGCGTTTCTCAAATTACCCACTCGATTAGCATCAAAAGCATTTTTAGTTTTCTCGGATTGATTGGCGCGATGTCGCACAGCTGAATCACTCTGGGTTTTGTTAAGATCTTTCGGAAAGGCGCCAGATGGTTTTGGAGGAGGTGGAATATCGGAAGTGTTAGCAGGAGTCGTTTGCTCGTCTTGCGGTTCTACAGAATCAACTATACTCCCCCCACCCGAGGCACCCTCTACTACATCAAGACTAAGATCAATGAGGACCCCCTCAGGAGGACCCGCCTTCTGCATGTTTTTATTAGGCGAATGTTGCACGGGCATTATAAAAGAAAGAGCGAAAAAGAGCAGCCGCCGGGGAGGTAAGTCGCTTTTCTAATATAACTTAGAACTAAGACGCAAACTACTGCCTTACCATGAATATGTGTAATTACGAAAGAATTCTTCCTCTCCTTAATTTGATTAAATGTCAAAGCGCGACTCGCACCGTTCGGTCTGCTCCTCGTGCTTGATCATATAAAAAATCGCATGCGATTGATAATCGAACGCTAAGAGTTTCCCTTAGATACGAGTAAAATGCTGACTGAGAAAAGAATTAAAGAGGAAAAATCCTTGAACGACAATTCTTGCGCAATGCACCTCGGAAGCATAAAACCTTTTTGCTGTTACAAAAAAAGAAAAATTCGAAAAGATAGTTTTCCACACTTACAACAACCTCCGTGCCTCTCATATAAAAAGTCGCATGCGACTAATAAGAGTACTCGGCAGTCGTGTTCATGCTTCAAACACAAGGTTTATACCTTGAGAAAAAAATTATTAAAGCTACAACAGCCAGGAATGACTGCCTCCGAGTCGCAAACGCGAAATAAACGCAAAGTATATGTATAAATATATATGTATAAAATTGATAAAACATGCAAAAAAATGTAAATTTGTAAAAATATAGATTTGTAAAAATATAAATATGTAGAAATATAATTTTATAAAATATGATATATGAAAATTTGATGGAAATACAATATATATAATTTTATTAAGAATATGTAAAAATTTATCAAAAAATATAATATGTAAAATTTGTTGAAAAATTAATATTTGCAAGAAAAATATGTAATAAATATAATTTGAGAAAAATATAACTTTATACGAATGCGAAAAATATAATTATCGTGCAAAAAACGAGACGGTGGAACCACGCGTAATTACGAAAAAATAAAATAAAAGGTTAAAATTTTAGCCTGAGATCGGCTCTCCTGGTGTTTAAAATTTCATGCTACGAGTGATTAAATAATAATTAATTAATTAACAGGTGTCTCCGCTCGCTAACAATTGGATGTGAGTGACTATAAGAAAAGATTGCATGCAATCAATAGTCAACGCAACCAACGTCCAGAGCAAAAGAGCCTGTTTAAACATTGATAATGTTGACTAAATAAACTACAAAAACCGCGCACACCAGGAAGGCCGAGCCCTCGCACTCCGCAAACGCAATTCTGAGAAGACTTGCTGATATCCGAGGTATCTTGATTACTTTCGACCGGCCATGAACAATCTTCGCGTTTAACGCAAAATTTAATTTACTTGAACTTTTTCGTGCAGCTAACCGCTGCGTTGACAAAAAGAAAAATTTCTGGCACGATTTCCAAGAATTTAACACGTCGATCGCGATGTCTTTCTACGTCTAAAATATTTTAAGAAAGTAAATTGGCAGCGTGAGCCGGCGTGAATTTATACTCAGCAAACAATTTCTCTAAACGCGAGCGGCCATTTTGTCTCCGCTAACCGCGCGAGATTCTGAGAACCGGCACCTGTTGCGCGCTAATTCAGCGACGCGTGCCGTCTTTGTGAAATTAATTTTCACTAAGGCTAAACTCGCGAAATTAAAAGAGAAATGTAATGTACGGCTAAAACACGCACTGCCGTAGAACTTATATTTCTGCGAAAAATGCGTCATAAGTCAAAAATTTTTTGTGCACAAAAATTCGACGTAATTTTGAAAGACTAAAAGAAAGAATGCTTGAAAGCATAAAAAACACGTGTATATAAAGTTTTTTTCGCGATCGCGTCACTTGAAATTATATAAAAAAGAGAGCAATAATTTTCTCTCTTTACCTCTGCTGGGGAGTGAAGACTCCAATAAGACGCTGAGGCTAAGCCGCGTTGAAGCGTGCTCAAACGGAGAACTTCCGTCAGCAAATTGCAGCGAAGGCGAAATTCCCTCGTCTCCAACTCTCGTACTCTGCTCCCCTCGTGTACGGCTCTCAGCACGTCGACGGCCGGCGGCGATTGGGACTCAGCGCTGATCAGGCGCTGGAACGGCAAGTTGTAGAAACGGCGGCGAGCGAAGGCGTCCCTTGCTGCCGCGCCGTGTCCAGAAGATCGCTGCCGTCGAAGATGCCAAGATAGTGAGGGGTCACCAATGTAGGAACTGGCGTCCTACGTGCAGAAGGATGGGAGCTGAGAAAAAAAAGAACAAGTATTGGTTAATACGAGTTTATTTGGAGCTCCGCAAGTCATTAATAACTTTTGTAAAGGATAGTAAATGGAACTTAATCTCAAAATTTCAAAAAAAGTTTGAATCATTTCATTTTTTAGAGATCGTCCTTAAATGCCTTAAAACGGCAGTATTGTGTACTAAATTAATAATAACGTTAAATAAGGATAAAAAACAAAATTTTAAAAAATTTAAGAAATTAAATTTATGATTCATTGATTGAGATGATTGCCCAATTTTATGAATACTTTTAATGAAAGCAGAATTTTCAAAACAAAGAATTTGGATCCCTCTTGTGCATATTGATTTGACCAATTCGCACTACCATACAATACAATAAACTACGATTTTAAAGTGCTCCTTATTACTCTTTAGTCAAATTAAAGTGAATGAACGAATTAGCATAGGTGTTACTCGGCGGCAGCGAGTTTTACTCTTTAAAGAAAATAGAAGGAAAGCCTTCTTCCGTACGCGCCAAGATGAAAAGGAAGGAGTGACGAGAGATGGAGTATGTGAGAGAAAAAGAGAAAGAGAGAGAGAGAGAAAGAGGGACAGAGTGGGAGAGAGAGAGAGAGAGAGAGAGAGAGAGAGAGAGAGAGAGAGAATAACAGGAGAAGGAGAATCGAGTGTAACCGGTCCAAGGAGAACCGCGTTCTGATAACCCAGTTTCGTGAGTGCGCTCGCGAGCGGACGCTATCGGTCAGATCGCTTGAGAGAGCGCATCTCATGGCTGAGCCTCCCCCGCATTTGCGCTTAACTTTTGTTTATATCACCTCAAGTCTCAGGCATCGAGTAATTTCTTTTATGGAGCTCTATTTCATTTTCTTCAAGCTCTCTTATAGTACTAATGTGCATATCGTGTTGAAAATTATGCGATATCATATTTTAAGTTATTATGGCCAATAAATATCAGATAATATTATCTGAAGATTTAAATAAAGTATAAATAAAGCAAAATATATAAATTATTTTTAGATTTATTTAGCTACTATCTACTGAAATAAATATAAATAATAAGTTTTAATATAATAAAGATCTACTATATAATATCTAAACTAATAAGTCTTTGAAAGTATTTAAAATAGTTATGTTTAATAAAAAAAATCTATTTTTATGATACTTAATAAAATTTTGTTAAGTTATGTGTTTTGCAAATAAAGAATTTAGATACTAGTAGCGGTTGTTTCTTAAGCATCAAAACAATACGACCAAGCCTTCCAAAAGAAAGGCAAATGCAACATTATCTCTTCATCCCGCTACAACGCTATCTTTACAATGTTTCACTGACCAAATAAAAGAAAGTATTTATGCACAAACCACACAGTCGAGCGTCGAACTTCCATCCTTCAAAGCATCCACCTCCATCCGCCTGCCTCTTATAATGAAAGATTAGCGCTTGCAAAACGAAAAAAAACGGCGCGCGCCAGACAGAGACAAAAGGAGGAAAAAGACTTTAGAGCGTTAATCACATAAAATATACAAGAGGAGCGCGAACGGCGCCGCGATTTGAAAGCGCGATATAGAAGCGAGCGAAATTGGGTCGGTGGCACGATCGGAACCATCGATCTTTCGAAGCACGAACGCGCGCCTCTGTCCGTTCTGGCGTGGATGGCCATATAACCAACTTCCAGCTGATCGCGCGCGCGCGCACGGCAATTCGTTTCAGAGCTCTTGCGGCGCCGCCGCGATCAGAAGTTCGACGACCCCGAAGTCGCGTCGCGCTTCCGAAGGTGGATCTATGAGGCTGCGATTCGACTTGCACTCAGGTGATTCTCGTTTCTGCCGCTACTTGGCGAAATGGATTTTTTACGATTATGGGTGCAGTTTGACTTTGGTTATGTTTGAGTGTATTTTTCGTAGGGTGAAGAGGATTGAGAGAGTTTTGAGAAAAACAAGGGAAATTTCGGGCACACTATTTTCTAACATTTTAATGATTTTTATTTAACATTGTAAATGTAGGTTTATATATTCTTTGCCTAAAAAGAATTGTCAAATAATGGTAAGAACAACATTTTTTTTTAATTTAAATTGGCATTTTTTTTCAAAATAGTTTTTAAAAAATAGGAAAAATTATAGAATATTAAAGAAACAAATTATAAACAATGAATATTAAAATTTGTAGTTTCAAAGTAAGTTCTTAAATTACTTTTAATTATTTTGATTAAACATTTTTATTTTTTGATTAAATATGCATTTGAAAATTTTTAACATAAGTTAGAATGATGTTATCTATTTAAAAATTTCATCATCTTTATTAAAAAAATTTACATTAATTATATATGATGCATCATAAAATAATATGAAATTATTACTAGAATAATCTTTATTAATAAAAATTCCTAATTTCACTATAAATAACAAAATTCTTTAAAAAAATGTAAGGTTTATGAAAATTTGTGAAAATATATTTTACAGATTTTTTAAATCATCTTATTAAATAGAAATATGGGTACCAAGTCAATAGTGTTACATATCACTATTGTTTTCTTATTAAATTTAATCTACATACGTGTGCTGAAAGTAAATAATTTTAGATATTTTTTAATCAAAAATATTGCAATTACGCATGAATGTTTTTTTCTGATGCACATCAAAATTTCTACTTTCAGTAAATTAACATTAAAATTTAATAAACAATTTAACAACGTTAATAATAATTTATTATGTAGATAAAATTTTTAATAAGCTCACTTAATAATTCCAAACAAAAATTTCATTAAATTTTGTCAACTTTTTCCTTACACATTCGTCACAACAAGTACCGTGTTCCATCAGTCGAACACTCACTAACCTATACCAAAACCGAAAAGCTGCAACGTTATGCCAATATCATATCCCCGCATCAGCACTGTCGTTTATGAAAATGTTAATAGGTCACAGAAGCCGAACGAGATACATCCGCAAGATTAATATTCAATTTCGTAGCGAGAGACTCGTTGATTTGCAAGTCCGACAAATAAAATTCTCCGCTAATTTACAAACTCCTAATATATACGGCTCGCCGTGGCTGCTGCTGTTTTGAGCTTCGGGGATGTCCGAGAGTCCGCTTAAAGGAAGCAGTAGGAGAGAAAACGCGCGTCGCGACGGAACGGGCCATCGTTCGCTCGATCGAAAAAGGCAAAAAAAAAATTGGAAGGCGACAGGTACAGAATTTGAGAATCGATGACGACTGGGTTCCGTGACTCGCCGCCTTTGCCCGCAATGCCGTTGTTTGTAAGGAGCAAGGGAAGCAACAGCAACACACAGAGTCGTCGCAGCTAAGCCGATGACCGCAACTTTCTCCTCTTATGCTAATTTCGTTAATACACTATTTTTAGCGTTTTCCGTGTACGTGTGCGAATTTGCACAAGCAGCGCGCTCGCGAACTATATGAGCGATGTCATCGATGGAATGGATTATAATTTCTCTAAGAGCGCGGAGTTTTATTCTAATTAGATGGATAGTCGTTAGAAAGGCAGTTATAATAGGTCAGTTCTGCAAGCCCGTAGGAATTTAAATTTCAAAATGGTTTATTTTAGTTTTATTTAAATAAGTGCTGTGTTTTTCGAAATTTTTTAAATGTACGCATTAATTTGTGAAAAAGTAGTTCATTTTAACTTATGCGTACGTCCAAACCTTATAAAAAATGAAGTCAAAATATATAACTCATTTCTTTAGCAATTTGTTAAATCATTTTATTGCTCCATTAAATGCACTTGAGTGCTGAAAAAAATCTATATTATGTGTAACGGTAAAATAAAGAAGTTTTTGCATTACTTTAAGTCAAATCTAAAGTGGAACATTACCTTTAATAGATGTTCTGAATTGAATGCATGTTTTTAAATTCATCGTAGAAGTTAGTCGCAGCTCTTCTTTTTTCAATAATGGAAAAAATTATTTTTTGAATTAAGAAAAATATTTAAAATAAATTTTATTATTTAATATTTAACTAAAATCATAAAAATAATTCTAATTTATGTTTCCATAAGCTGCAAATTCATGTGAGTAAAATTACACGGGCCAAGTGTATAGCTCCCATTTAAATACATTGTCGCCATTTTTAAATAATTTAAACGTGTAAAAATGGCGATAATATACTTAAATGGGGGCTCACACAAATAATCTTTGTAATTTTACACACATGAATTTACATACACTAACAGTGTTGTAGCTTTACAAATAAGAACCTTAATGTTGAGGTAATGCTGATTGAATTATAAACTATAACGAAACAGTGTTGCAGTAACAATTTGAAATTATCTGATAAATATATTGTGGTGTTATATGAATACATTTATAATGTGGTATGTTATATTTAATTCAAGTTAGTATGATAGTATCATGGATGAATTTCTAATAAGTTAAAACAAGATTGTAACAATATTATAGTGTTATTACAAAAAAAAAAACAAATATAATATTGAGGCAAAATTACTGGTATTATTAAATCAAGAATAATTTAAAAATTTGTAGTAAAATCATACTTGTACATCATCATCACCATTGAAATAGATTAATACAATTATGTTTCTATAAACCATTCTTCAGCAATATTACAATATTGCGAAAGTTTTCAGCAATAGTAATCCGATTATTATTATTAATTCCGTTGATACTCATTATTTTCCTCAAAAAACAACTAGTGAAAATAGATGTTTATATAACAACATGTTTTTCAGCTCGAGCTCTCAACTCTTGCGAATAAAATCCGAAATCGGCAAAAAATCCTCTCACCCCGTAAGCAATAATTTTTTTTCCTCCAAACACCACTGACGCGCGTAACCATATCGTTACGCGTTTATAATCCATCCGTTCAGAAATCCATGGTTACGCTCATCAGCTCAGGCGCTTGCTCCGGCCGCACGAATTCGGGCACTGTTATAAAAGCGTGCGCGGTGCTAAGAGAGCCTCGAAGCGAAAAAAAGCGGAGCGCTCGCGGCTCGTGCCCATTTCTTTTTTGAAAATCGTTTTCCTTTTATCAGAGAGCCCGGGCTCGCTCGAGGAAGAACGACCGATCGGTCCTTTCTCCTTTCTCGGCTGGGCCATCGGCTATACTCTCGGGGTCCCCCTTTTTTTTTTATATATAGTAAATGACATTCGGCGGCGGCGGCGGCGCTCGCTTGTTTCGTACACTTACTTACGTACTCGCCTCGCGGCAGTCGCGACTCGCTCGCAAGAGAGTTCGTTGATCCGCGAAAGAAGAAGCGGGCAGCACCTCTTGGCGTTTCTGGGTTTACTGCCAATAAGCTCTCTCTCTCTCGGCTTGGTCAGAGAGAAGGAGAGAAAAGTATAGCCGCCCAGCTTACGGTAGGTACCGTACGTGCATTTCGTAAGTCCGGTTCGCAGTTCGTCTCGGCTGCGCGACGACGACGACGCTGAGATGTTACGCGTTTACCGGCTGTAGGAGGGATCGAAGCGTCAGCAAATGTACCGTAAAATTTCGAAGCTCCAATTGGGGATAAGACTGCGCGACCGGATCGATATACCGGGAGCTGGAAAGATGTTTACGCCCGATAATGTCGCTAGTGATTTAGGATGTTGCGGATTTTGCTTACGCAGCTGTTTTCAACCTTTTTAATTTCGGTTCATTTAATTACATTCATTTAAGTTGATACTAATCTAATTTAAGTGTAGTAATGAAGTTGTGATATTCTTTATCATTCTTGCTAGATAACCGATACTTCATTGAAATTATTTTTTCGTTAAGTCAATTTACAGAAACAATGTTCCCTAATAAAACAATAATCACAATAGATATTTGGCACAACCAAGCCATAATTTTTAGAGAGCAATATCTACCTTCTTACCCACCAAACACCTCAATCCTTATGCATCCAATCCAACATTCCTCAACGGATTAACGCTAACAAGTAAATTACAACCGAATGGAATAAAGCAGGCAGCCGGCAATCGAGCGAGTCTTCATCAACATCATTATCGAGAGAGTTCAGAAATCGTTTGCGCTCATAACAGAGCGCAGAGCCGGGCACATAGCGCCTCTCTCGATCATCGCTGTATATACACACACTCGACCGCCTTATGTGTACCCAGTTTACGTCCGAGTTCGTCGACCTCTTGCGCGACGTCCAACGTATCCCTCTCTCCCCCCCCCCCCTCTGACTCCTGGTGAAATTATAAAATCACCGCTCGAATTACGACACCCAAAAACGCGCCGCGCCGTGAATATTCGCAGTGGCCGCAGCTTTCTTCTCGGCGAAGACGAGAGGGACAGCCCTGCGCGCGCGGGGGAGTAAAAAGAGAGCTTTCGAGGAGCGAGATAGTTTGTGTATCCGCTTTGGCGCGCTGCGGCGGTGTGCGGCCTACCTCAACAAGATCGCTGTTTCTTGGCGAAATTATTGATGGTTTGGTGTTAATCGAGGATGAATTTGATTATGGCAGCTTCTGGCGGTTAGTGAACTTTCGTGTATACATCTCTCGTCTAGACTTGAGCTGATTAAAATGCATAATTAAATCGGTTTCCCAATGCTGAAATATAATGGGTACAGTCCATTCGAAAGTGCAGGATTACTTTGAAATGTTAAATGGCTTTCGGGCCGTAAAAACATTTTTCGTATTCTCGTAAAATTAGTAGTTATCGATACCATATCGTGCATTTAAAGATGCAATTAACCAATCAAAAAATAACCAGTTAATAAAGGGTTACGACAAAAATATCCATGTTTACGTAAACACCGAAAAAATCATTTACACCTAAAAAATCAAGCCAACGCATTATAAAATCTAAAACTTTACTCAAGTGAAATTCCGCTTCCTCGAGCGCCGTCAGAAAAAAAAGGCAGCCTCTCGGCCCGGTCTAACTTTCAAATGTCATTAAAAATCTTGCTCGCGGGTCCGATCGTCCCACGGGATGACGACTCCTTAACCGCGCCAAAGAAAGTTTCCTCGGCGATGTCGGCTCTCGAGTAAAAGAGAGCCGTCGTCGCGGCGCGGTACCGCCGAATACATATATACACACGCGAGACGCTGGTAGCCCGCGCCGAATACTGCGCGCGCGAGCAGCAGGTGAAATCGGCCTCTTATGAGCTGGCCCGAAGGAACGCCATCTCTCGCCGGGCCGAGCTCGTCCTCAATGCGATTCGTAACTCGCGAAATTGAGAATTTGAAAGCGAGGCGTAACAATGTTGAAGAAATTTTCGAGGAGCTTGGCTGCAGCTTCGAAAAAAATAAGCGCTCGGCCTGAGCGTATCCGTGTGTGATTCATAAAGTTAACGCGAGAATCGCGAGTAAAAGGATAACGTCCTCGTTTATACTTGCGATTATCATTAAGAGAAAATTATCCAATGATTTTAATTGTTTTTAAAGCTTCATAAAATTTTCTGCAAATTACGACTGGAGAACTGTACCAACCCGAATCTAACCGATAATCAAGTGAAAATAAACACGGACAAAACCGATCAACCAATATCAAAGCTTCGGCGCGCTTTTCAAAGGGTGTCGGCAGCAGAAAAGAGAAAAGCAGAGAGCGCCCACTCGTGACATAATCGGTCCAAGCCCATAGCGCCTATCGAGCTCTCGCGCTCTTAAGTAAGTGACTGCGGCGGCGGCGGCGACGCGCAAAGAGTGTCCGAAATCGAGCTGGACACATAATTGGCATGGCGCTCTGTGTTACACAGCGAGCTCTCTATGTAGAAAGAGCGAGCTCGATCGAGGCAGCTCTCTCGTTTTTAACGGAGTTACATATATCGTCAGGAGGGGGAGAGAGAGCACACGGCACAGGTACACATAGGGAAGGGGTCGACGTACTCGAAAGTCGAAGCTTTCCCGAGGCTCTGCGCTTGTGTTGTGCTGCTCATCGGTATGCGCGCCGTCGGAACGATATTGTCTCTCTCGTATTAATGAAATTTCTAATGCGAATTTATGATAATGAGGGCTCACGCGCTCTGGCACTTTGGCCAGCTTCTTTCTTTCTGCTCTTTGGGGATCGAAATAACGATGGAGTGTATCTCTCGGTTGCTGTGAGTCGGTACTCTTTGCTGTAGTGAGAATAGGGGATGATCTGGATCTGTATAGTTTGGGCTGTTAGGTAATAGGGGTCAAGGGTAGATTTAAGATTTTTATTTTAATTTCATGGATGTGTTTTATGGTTTCTTCAGTGATTGTATTAAAGCTTTTGAATGATAGTTATAATTGACTAGTTGGCAGTAGAGCTTTTCAGTTAGGGGACTGTAACAATTTTATGACTTGAAAATTTACTTAAATTACTCGTCTGTAATTTTATGGAGTCGTTTTTGAAGGCACTACGATGCAGTAACTCATTACTTGTAGCCAGCTTGGAAGCAGCTAATATTCGCTCTTGTATATTCACAATCCAAATATGGATATCGTAAAACCGTGTTACAAAAATTATTAGTATTTAATTAAAATGTTGTAACTAGAGTAATATGATTTAAAATTAAAATTGTTTATATTCAAGTCCGTGTGCTGACAGAAAAAACATCACCGTTGTTTTTATGATTTAGATGTTATACATGTAAATATGTATAAAAAAATATAAATATGTGTACTCCTTAGTCCAAAATTTATAACTTATTTTTGGTTACTGCGATTAAACTTAAAAGCTTTGATTACATATTTTTTATTTAAATTATATTTTTACAATTCTGATCTTCAAAAAGAAAACTTGAGTTTTCAATCAAAAATATAGAAAAAGATTAAAAGACAATGTTGATTGAAGATTGCAATCCAATTAAAAATAAATTAATGGATATATGCGATTTTATTTACTGTTTCAGAAGATAAGGCTTTCGTTGAAAGAGACTTTATTACGTGAATGGGGAACGCTACGCTTTGTTTGAAAGCTCGTATTAGAAGTGATTTATGATTAAAGGAGGAAAATTATAGAGACTGGCGGAGATAGTAAACGTTCAAGACAATTAACATTGGCAATGAAAATTTGTCTAGTTACATGAAGCATTCAGTTCAATGTTACTAATTATTGTAAATCTGTTTTGAAAATCATGCCTTCAGTATCTAAAATTACTAAAAGCTACAGAACTACTTTAGTTACACAATCCGTTCAGTAGTTACATAAATCGTTATGGACATTCTAACGCATAAACTATACTTTTCATCTATATAAAACTTGAGCACTTTAAAAAAACAAAATATTATACTAATCACAACAAGATTCAACAAATCAAGTCTCTTATTATTCTGCAAGCTTCTTAAAAAACAAAAAAAAAAAAAAATCAGCGCTCGCATCTCTCCCGCAAAGATGACCCTACAGGCATGCGCGCGCGTTTCTCCACCTTCGTACCTTCGTCTCGAGCGCCATTCTCGCGCTCTCCGCGCTTAAGCGTATATACACGTCCAGGAAGAGCGGGATTTATGTCACGGCATAAATAACCGAGGCGGATACCACGGATCGAACGCCGTTAGCGCGAGCGTACGGGCATCTGCACTCGAGAAAAATATATATCTGTATCGCAGTCATTTTTGGCCGCTGCTCTCTCACTGAACGAGAGAAAGACAAAGAGAGTACACGTGTACGTGCGAGAGAGAGAGGCGCAAAGTGAAGATACTCGCGTGAGCAAGTCGATAAACAATGGCCACACGACGGCGATAAACCGGCGAGCGCTACTCGCTCCTTCGTAATAACGCGCTCCGAGGTTTAAAGTCACTTAAAGGCGCGTGCTCTTTCCTTCCGTCTTTTTATTGTTCTTCGCAGAAGAGGAGAATATTCGGACGTTGCTGCTTTTTTTTGGGAGCACGCTTTTTTGCGGTAAGGGCGTTTCGCGTTTTTATTACTTAATGCGGGTAAGAGAGAGCGGGTCGAGGAATTAATTTTATCGCAGGTGAAAATCTTTACTTTAATTATTTTAGGACGTATGAACTAGATAGTGCTGTTCTACTTGATGTGCTTCCTGGAGTATAAGCTCTTTGTCGATAGCTTTAAAAGAAAGAAAATTATTTATAAATAACCATAATTCATAAGCTTTTATCAATGGTACATTTAGTTACAATAATTAGTGCGTTGAAGTTTAAAAAAAGTCAAAAATCAAACTATAGACCACATAAACAAAACTCTCAAAGTAGTATAACCATAAGCCATCCTACATCGTTCAAAGCAAACACAAGCACAGTACTACCGATCGCCGGTGCACCGACCGCTCGCATCCAGTTGCAAAACAATCGTTAGCGCGCGACATCGCAACAGTAGCCTTTCATCCAACATACAGGCAAGCTCGAGGCGCGAGCTAAATTATACGCACATGAAAGAAACAAGCTGGTCATTCACACCGCGCTCTCTCCCCCTCCTCCTAAGTCTCTCTCTCCTCTCTCTCTCTCTCTCTCTCTCCTCGCGATCAGAAACTGCAGCCACGCAATCGCTGCTTATTACGCGAAATTCGCGCGGCTATTTTTAGACGAGCCGCGCGCTTGCAGGGATCGCGAAGGGCGCAGCGTGGAAGGGGAGTAAGTATATATACGGAGAGTCGCGAGAGAGCGCGAAGGAAGAGAGAAGGTGGGTTAATGCCGCGGCTGGCGCGCGCAAGGAGAGAGAGAGAGAGGATGCGGCTCTGACCAGTGCGGGCGGTCCGGCCTGCGAGCGGAGCGCCAAGCGGAGTGGGGTGGAGGACACTTTCACTCTCACAGGTGCTTGACCGACAGCGCGCGCGCGCGCGCCGCGCATCGCGAAGACTGGACGGCATAGGCGTAACGATGCGACGCTGGGAGAAGTAGCGCTCGGATTCTGCGGTTGCTGGTGGTGGAGGCGAATTTGCTCTTTTTTTTGGTTGAGGGGGGAGTTTGGGGGTGGTGGAGGAGGTGGGGGTTAAGGGGGAGTTTTTGGAGAGGATGATTTTTTGGTTTTTATTGGGGGTTTTTAGTTTATGAAGAGGGGTTTTAGGTTGTGGTAGAGATAGAATTTTTTATTGTTGAAAAAAACAATTTTATGGATTTTTCTTTTGACATTAGGTAAGTAAATGATAAATGAAATAAATAAATACTTTTGTATAACTATTTCAGTAGATTAAAATTGAAATAGCTTAATAGTTTAATAAATATCGCTCAGTAGTTTTTAAATTTGTTTTTAATATCGTTTACAAATTTAAAAAAGATTTTTACATATTTCAAATTAACTACTTAAAAGTTTTATAATACAGAATTTAAAAAAATTTATTTATACGATGTATTTAAAGAATTGCCGAAGAAAATCCTGTGGGGTTTTATATCATAATTACATTCATTATAATTTCATTTATCGCGATAAGTATTATACAGATAATACGCCACTGTAATGACGTTACGATTTTAAAGTATCAATCGACTATAAAGTAAAGATCATAATGAAGGACCGCTAAATAACGGCTCGATACCACCTGTTCTTCAAGCTGGATTCTGTGAATAATGGCTCTCTCAAATCTCATCTAATTTTAGATTTGAATTAATAAAAGACAGTTTTATTATTCAAATGAGATTAGAATAAAGCAACATATCAACTTAAAATTTAAACAAAATACCCTTAATAAAATAATTGAGTGCAGGTGCGATAATGAAACACACACACACACGCACGCACACGCACGCGCATACGCACACGCATACACACACGTACCGCACACGCACACACACAGGTAAAAGATATTTCTTATTTACAGATTCCAAAGGTAATTTGTTCCCTTAATTTGATAAAACTGGCCAACAATTAAATAT
The DNA here is from genome assembly GCA_900480035.1 of Eupelmus urozonus. Classification (NCBI taxonomy): domain Eukaryota; kingdom Metazoa; phylum Arthropoda; class Insecta; order Hymenoptera; family Eupelmidae; genus Eupelmus; species Eupelmus urozonus. The sequence continues at coordinate 14,310 of UELX01002585.1, read as the reverse complement.
TTTGTAAAAGATAAAGTTTATAGCAAAAATAATTGAAGTAGTAACTCATAATTATACTATTCCGAAATCTTCATCCAAGATTTGCCATAGTGTCAAAAAATAAAAAAAAAAAGATAAATAAAAGAAACATAGCTTAAGCGATCAAAGTCATCATCACGTACATTCCTGATTCATGATGATGGATATAGTGACAACTTTCCTGCCTCTTTTGCTTGGATGTACACCCCAGGATGCTACTCACCTCCGGCGAGACTACTGAAGGTTTTTCGGAGACTGTAGACTTACGCGAGAGATAAATGAAAACTGAGAGAGAGATAATGATAAGTGCAAGGTAAAATAAAAAGGAGAGAATGAAAGAGAGAGAGAGAGAGAGAGAGAGAGAGAGAGAGAGAGAGAGGAGAAAGAATGATAGTACTATCGAGGTGAGCGTGGCGAAAGAGTGAATGAACTTATCTCCAAGAGCGCAGACAAAATACAATTTGCAGTACATACTTTGCAAGGTGATGGACCTCTTTAAACACGAGAGACGGATACTTGATGCTATCTTTAGAAGCTAGACGTTTTTGTGAGTCCGCAATTATAAGTAGAATGGACTAATTTGATAAATATGTTAAGCGATGAATCCAAGCAAACGTTCTAAAACTTTGACACACTATCAATGCCCCCCAACCTATTTTGTCATATTTTTTGGTACATCTGCTCGGTACCGTAGAATTGGACATGAAAAATTTTTTTACAGCCGTAACTTTCGTTCCCGCCTTTTTCAGCCGCACAATTTCATTTAAAAATCTCGGCGCGCTTGGTGCTTTCCCTCGAGAGTGAGAGAGAGAAAGAAAAAGAGAGAAAGAGAGAAGGAGCGAGCAAAAAATCAGAGCAAAAAAAATGAGCGGTTAATCTTCTCCCGAAGAAAAGGTAAAAATACATGGAGGAAGGTGGGGGAGACACGTCGCGGATAAAGAAAGGTGTACGCGGCGCGAGCGACGAACCGAGCGAGCGCGGAGAGCGAGTGATAGCAAAAGAGAAAGAGGGAGAAAAGGTCAACGAACCGTGCGAGAGCGAGCGATCACTTCCCTAACCGTTCGCCGAGTTTATACACTCGCGGCTACCGAAATAAATATATATGTATATATACCTGCGTCTCTCTCTCTCTCTCTCTCTCTCTCTCTCTCTCTCTCTCTCTCTCTCTCTCACTCACTCTCTCACTCTTGGTCCCAGAGCGGCGCGGCGCGCGGTAATCCAGACTGATCCACCAGTGGGTCAGTGGTTCACGAGTGGCAAGCCGTCTCTCTCTCTCTCTCTCTCTCTCGGGCCGCATAAAAAAAAAATGCTCCTGAGTGAGCGAGCGCTCTATACACGCCTTTATTACTGACGAGTCATATACTAATCACTGAATGTGATTCATTTTGATAACAGTATTGTTTAAATCGATTTTTTTACAAGTACCTCATTGATTGATGACAGATAGATGCGGAGGGTGTGCGTAAATATGAGAAGATCTAATATTTAAATCAACGACAATAAAGTTTTGCCTTACTGCAAGCGTAGCTTATGTTATCTAATTATGATTAATTGATGTCAATTACTTTGATTCTAGTAATTAATTTCTCTGATATATTTTTACCATTACAATAATACAATGTTGCACCAATTTGATAATACTAGTTGAAGAGTTAGATCTAGCACAGTGTCTCATAGCTAACTGTTTATAAGAGATTCATTTATGTCAATCAAGTTGTAGACTATGGAAACATTTGCTTAAGAATAATATACTTGTTTGTGAGAAAATTTATTGAATTGTACATAAATAATAGACACTGTGACAAATTTATATTTTTTTCAATCACATTTTAAATCATATTGTTAAATTAGTTAAGCTTTTTTTTTTAATATTGAAATTTCTTATTTGCATTGAATGAGCGATAGATATGGGGGTATTTAAAATTAGATTTATTAACAGAAGAGAGGTGGTCATGAAAAGTAGCGATAAAAGTAAGTAACCGAGGCGCGAGTGCAATGAGTATTCTTAGTCAACCTCTTTATCATTTAATTATAAGAACCGGACTTTGGTCGCAAATAATTGTAACCAGCCAGAGCTAAGAGCCTGCACAAAACGGCATCATGGTAACTCCGTTACCTTACTCAATTTTCTTCGTCTAATTAGACGTTAGCGTATCTTTACTAATTTGCATCTTTACTGATTTTTAAAAACTATTTCCTACAACTTTGAACTGCTTTATAGAGATTATAAAAGTTTCACGACATTTTAAAAAATATTGTTTACAAACGTTACAGAATATAAAAAAAAATAAAAATTATCAAAATTTCCTTATTTTAACGTAAGAGTTGAAATTTTAAGACGTTATTCCTTATTAAAACTGATATAAAACGAGAAATTTTTTATGACTTTAATCATAAGAATATGCATGCAAATAAGCAATTCAAGATTTACACTTTAAATATAATATTTACGTTGCATTTAAAAAAAATTTTGTTAAAATTTTAGAAAATTTTTAATCTTTTTTGGTTAATAATTCGATAGATATTAATTACATAATTATTATTTGTAAACAGAAAATACATAATAAAAAATTTAAATTAAAAAAGTAGAAAAAAGGAAGTTAATCTAAAAAACTTTCAAGAAATCTTTAACGAAATTTCTTATTTTAGTAAGATTTATCATGTGGATGATTAATGTCAAGATGGACGATTTTGCTAATGCTCATTTTAGATGTGTCAGAATTTCAAATTTAGAATTTCAAATTTTAAAATTAAAAGAAGCTATCAGTAGATTTGCATGAATTAGAAACTTTATACTTCAAAATATGTAAATAAACTAAAACTACAAGTACTGTTAAATAACTTGATAATAATGAAAGCCGGAATTTCGTGGTTAGATGATAAACAAAATAAAATATCTATTATTTAAATAAAAGAGAATAAAGGAGCACAAAATACTTACATAATCAAATGCACATTTTTACAAATCATAATGCTTAGGTTAATATTTTATAGAAATTGCGTATACGTCCATGACTAAATTCTGTAAACAAATAGTACAATATCAATTGAGAGAGTGTGTAAGATAATACAATTTTAATTCAATAACTTTTATGCGTCACAATCTTTTTTTTGGCATTAAATCTTCCCGGATAATAATTTTTGAATTTCTCTTCACCTCGTACTTTCAACATTTTAATTTTCCAAATCGCTTCCTCTCCTCTTACAAGCGACTTTCGAACAATCTATTTTCGGCGGATTGACGGAAATAGTAAGCTTTATCGCAACGGCGCTTATATTCATATTGATAGAGTGTTGTTTAGCACATTCTTTTGGAGATGCAAACTAAACAAGACCTTGGCAGGGTTATTCCACTTACACTTCCGCGGTAACTGGAAACGCAAACGCTATGGATATCAATCTTTCTCTCTCTCTTCTCCACAATGCGACTCTATCGTGAATGCCCGGCTTTCATTCGACTGACTTGCGATAAGGATGTATCACTTACGTATATCTGATGTATATATATATATTTTTGCCCGCTCCCGTTTCTCCTGCATTCTTTTTGCCAGATAATATTTCGCACAGTCACGACCCGTGTGTCCAGCTGCGCGCGAAATTTCACCTTAAAAACGTACGGCTGCGCGCAGAACGAATGTATGGACGTGCTCGGAGAAAAAGAAATATTGTATGCGCTGTTCCACTTTGTATAATTCATTTTTGTTAAGTGTACAATTTATTATGCATTGTGATATAATGACATTGTTGGGCACAAAAATGGATTTAAGGGAATGATAATTTTACCATTTTGATATCGCTATAACAGGTTTTGTTTGAATCTTAGTATTGCTATAGTATACAAAATCTTACCAAAGTAACTTTTGTATTTTATTTAAAAATCTTGATCACCATTCACTTGTACTTGCTGACGTAACGAATTTCGAAAGTATTCTAAAGTGCTTGTAAACATACAAGTTATTTATAATGTTTAGAAAATTAGCGACGATATCATATCTGCAATTGAGTTCAAGTTCAATTTTAGTTATCTTTTAATAAATTTACTACGTTTATCATGTGAGAAAATTTATGATTTTAATAACTACACGCGCTCATTAAAATTTAATTTTCTTATCAAAGTATTTGGTAGTTCATTCAATCTGTTTTCTTGATTAATACAGCAACATTTTTTCCAGTGGAAATGACGTGATTAATTTTCTCTTATGAAAATCTTAAAATTATGATGTGCACTAGCATCATAGAACGTTGACCTGACACGTGGAGCAACACGTGTTACGTTTGATATATACTGCGAAAGTACGAGCATTAGATTAGTTACGTACTAGCGTATTACTGCAGCTGTTCGCGGTCTCAATATCACATTTAAAAAAAAGACAGAAAAAATAAACTTTATTCACTTTTGTCACTATCGTTTGTGAAAGATGTTAAATATAATTAATAATAGAGATTATTTTATAAAAATTAATTAGTGGGGGAACTTTTTCAGAGCAGGAATATGATAAAGCGATTGCAAATCATTTGTTAAAAGATTAATAATAATTTATTTATCACCTCTACGCGACCCGAATTATTATAAAAAATCACAATTTTGAAAGCTTTAGATATTTATTTTTAATAATTTATAGTTTATGATTTTAAATTTATTAGCAACATTTTTTATGAATGAATTACGGAATCGGCAAGACTATATAATTTATAAATAAATTTACTGAATATCGTACTACAAGATGATTATAAAAGTCAAATTATAAAATTGCATGGAAAAGTGGAGTAGCTGATTATGAATTCAAGTCAGTTATCCCAGTAAATAATTAAGTTTCTTCCTGATATTACCATATTTGCTTTCCTTATGGTTTTTCCAACTTCTAAATATTAAAGTCTGCACAGCGACTTTATGAGCTTTCTACATATAACGATGATATACTAGTGAAATTTCAGCCTGAAACTTGCTTTACTGAAAAAGAATTTTTTAAACACCTCAATTACATTACAAATATGTATTTTTGTTTTTCTAATGCAACACTATCGTAAGTAGGAATCTTTAAGTGTCGGCATTAATTAAATTTTTAAGATTATTTCATACTATCGCGTGCAACCGATACTTAACCGAAGCTCGAAAACCTGTTTCCGTAATAGCACTGAGTAAAGATTTTCTAATCTGTACTGATGGCACGCTTCTTTGTATGCTCGTTATGTAGTCTCCTGCAAACATTTACACTTTTGTTTTGTTTACACTTTCGCACGCACATTGACTAAGTAATTACCATGATGTAAAGCCACTTCTGTGCGTTGAATTCTTGGCAGTGATTATTAACAGACCCCTAGAAAAAGTTACGACAGGCCGATGTATTTGCTTTTGTCTGCAAGTTAGCTTTATTGAGCATATTTAGCACATTAATGTTTGTAATAAATATTTTTGAACGTAATATAATGGATTATAATCTTCTGAGTTTTATGTGAACGTATTACTTAATTTTAGACTTATTGTTAGTTACTTTATAATTTTTAGTTAATAATTAAATATATTTCTCAGGCAGATCAATAAATTTTGGAAATTATGAAATGATATTTAATTATAATCATTTTGAATAATGTGATTGAATATCATTTTGCTTTATAAGAAGCCTTACACCGAGTAAAAGAGAATAACGCATAAGTACCAAAACTTAGTATCACTTAACCAAAATAAAGAAACCAAAAAAATAAGCAACCACAAACGGCTCCTTTCACAAACACCTCAGTTTATCCTCACCGATCCAGCGCACTTGCATTCGCGAGCGCGTCAAACCTCCCAAAGCAAACACCTCCTCCGTCGCCGCCAAAAAATCGCAAAAAACCCGAAACCTCGCTAGCCAAGTCTCGCTCCGTCGAAAAATTAGAAACTCGTTAGAGAGCGAAGAAAAAAAGAAGGTAAAAGAAAGAAGAGTCGGTCTCGCTCGCGCGCAAGCGGCACAAGCACATAGATTATGTGCTCGTAGCCCGAAAAATCATCATCGCGACGACGGTGGAATATCGTTATCCGTCACCGGCGCTCGCCGCCGCCGCCTCGAGGCCAACGACCGTCGCTGCTCGTCGTTCCAGATTCGAGTATGGGCTTCCTCGTAGCCTAAATTTTATAGCCGGACTCGGCGCCTCGCGAGAAGAAAAGGACTTTATACAGGCGCGCCGCGGCGAGGAAGGTGTAAGAAGCGTCATTTCATCCGTCATTTCATTTTGCTTTTGTATATTCCCCGCCATAGTCTGCGCGGAGAGCAGCTAAAAAGCAGCGAACGAGCCGCTCTTTCCCGAACGCGAGCTCTGGGCTGCAACGAGCGCGGCTTTCGATCGTCTTCGGCAATTTCTTTGATCTCAATTCCTTAATTAACGATTTTCTCTTTACTTTTATTTGCTTTCTTTGCCGGCCGATGGCTTGCATTAATTTTAAATATCTCTCGATTTCTGCGCGCGTGCAACGCTCATTATCTACCCTACTCTGCTTTTTGTGCGGCTACCTGCCGGAGACTCTTCTTCTAGACGTCGAGCTGTGTCGTTCAATTTTTCGTACTGATTAAGTGGACGTTTTTGCCTAATTTATGCTTACTAATGTTTCAATGTTTTTCTTCCGCTGGTCTATAATTTAAATAAGTTATTTATGTTACGTGCTCCATTACGTGAAATTACAGGTATGAATTTCATCTAAATATCTTATAAAAAGCGTGTCAATTGAATGAAATTTGAAACTAAATGATGTTTAGCAAACTCCATAAAATTGTCACTCTTGTCGTTGAATTTATTAAAAATTCATTTACAGATGTCAATGTACGTCAAATTTAATAAATAATGAAAAGTTGTGAATCCTGAACGTAATTTATAAAATGCAGTATTCTTCATAATTAAAGATATAATATTGATGACATTATCAAACTGAAATTTCTGCAATTAATTTAGTAATCAAATAATTTTTTTATTACATACTAAGAAAAATTTTGAAAAATGTAATATCTTTACTATTGATAAAAATGATTATCATATAATTTACAATAATTTTATCAATGAAATATTAATTATTAATCATTTTTATGAGGGAAAGACAAAAAATAATAATTTTAAATCAAATCACCTAGATTATCAAATTAAAAAATCAAATATAAGTATCTACTAAAAAATCAAAATGAAATTCAAGTTTAAGGCAAATAGGTTCATTGATGATAACATTAACATATCTCATAACTTCTGCTTTTTAGTGCAGCATATCTAAATGAAAACCAGGTCAAATGAATATGATTTTCCAAGTCCATCGTACGCCATTAGAATAATATAAACAAACAATCCAAAGTTTTCCATGAAATTCTAATAAATCAAATAGACACATCAAAATTTTTAATACATACTGCTGAAATGAAAGTCAATATCCACATAATGGTTTGTTTTTCCCTATAGTAAAAATTTTTCCATTGTCTTCTACGTGCGTAAATGCGTATGTGTAAGAATCAAAGGTAGCATTGTAAAACATACGGGTTTTATCTTTATTGTTATTAAAAATTGCATCATAAAATGCATATAAATCTTGTGAATCAACAAAGTTTGTCAATTTCCTGAAAATTTTCCGGTGTAAAATCATTTCCATTCACCTGACTACTTCGGATTATGATTTATGAGTTTTGAAAAAAACTTTTTTCCTTCTTACAAATATAATTTGATTACGTATTCTAGTTTACATCAATGAAATTATGAGTCATAAAAGCATAACGATATGTTTCATTTTTTTTTAAACGTACGCTTTTTCGTAAAGAACTTACAAAGTAACAATTTTTTAACTTTAGTTATCTTTTTCTTTTCGCTATCTCACAGAAGCTTAGCAAAACAAATGATTCCAAAATTGACATTTCAAAATAAAATAATTAAATCATTTGTTATCTTCATACACCTTGAACTTGTTCTCGTAAGGCAATATTTTAACAAAAAGAAAATTATCTAACCACTTTTGGCTTTGGCGCTCGCCGAAGAGAAGTGCTACTCGCGAGGCTAGCAAATTTGCGCGAAATCACCGGTAGTAGCTAGCGATGACAGAGTAACGGCCAACGACCGGCTGCTCTGATTTTTCGCCTCTTCTTGATAAGGCGGATCCAGCGGCATTATTGACGATTTTCAATTGCATCGTTTAAGATGAAATATTATCGCTTAATGAAAAGTTTTAGCACTGAAAGCAGCTACCACTACTGCGAAGAAGTTATATTTTTGGAATAGAGATAAATTTATAATTTTCAATACTTATTCTGAAATTTTTAAGTTTTATAAACAAAGTTATCTTTGCTGAATGACATATAGTCATTTATTTCAAATACCTCTTATTGTAGAATTTGCAAAATGATAAAGTTTTGTCTCAATAAAACTACTCGATAAACCGAATAAAAATCGTATGTCATATTTATATAAACAATGTTTCATTTTTACTTACACGAAGTAAAATATAATTTTTCATAGCTCCTATTTATGAATAAAACTAATTAGCATAAAAAATCGTTGTTCTTAATCGATTCTTTTCCACCCATCATTGATAAAAATAAAGCGTCCAACAAGAGAATCGTAAACGGGGACACATATCGATATAAAAAATGATAGTCTGGTGCATTAAAAGGAAGGGTTGAGATGCCGGCGTATTTTTTAACGCCATCGCTTGAAGATAATCGAGAAGCGGCGTAAGCCGTCAATTAAAACGACAAAAATAAAACAATGCCCATATTAATCAAAGCGAGCGCGGCGCGGAAAAGGAGAGAAAAACAAGGAGAGCCGAGAGGAAGCGATACACATTCGAGCCTCCGTAAAAAGCCAGCTCTCGGAATGTATAACGAATGGCAGAGGCGTGAAATGAAACGAAAGGGAGGTATTAAAGCTGGCCGGGCGCGAAAGGTAGTGGCCGCTGCTTTTTTTTTCACCGATTCGGGAGGAAGATAAGAGCAAGGCGTGCGCACGCGCGCGGGCCGCATTATGCGCTTGTCGGCTACCGAATCATCCTGACCCAGATCTGCTGGTCGACGAGGCAATCGTCGCCCCAAGGCGAAGGAGATTCCAAAGGAGCGTGTGTATATATGCGCCCGGTAGTCGTCGCAGAGCGCGTCTGATCGTCTCGCAGCTGTGCGCTACATGTGGCGCCTGTCTCCACCTTACGCGAGGCGGTAGCCTCTCTCGATGCCTCCTTTTTTTTTTACTTTTTTCTTCTTTTATGACTCTCTTTTTTTTTCGTTTTAATACACTTGTTTTCTTTCTTCGCGAGGTTCGGTTATTTATGGCAGCCGAATTCCATTATGCTGGCCCACCTTTCAACCGGTTTACCTAATAATGATCTTAAATTGTACGCGTTAATTATAAAAAGTGTTTTTTATATAATACTTAAGCGCTGTTTATTGGTTAAGTAGAGTAATTTGGTTTTTATCTTTCTCTTATTTTGATGATTTTTCATTATTTGAAATAATGCTTAAAACTGTTGGATTTTAAACTTTAAAGTATTTTTAAAGTTTTAAAATTGTTTTAAAAATATAAAATGAATAATTTTTTTATTAATTTTGTTTGAGTAAATATTTTTTATTAAATTTTTATGAACAATTTATAAAATTTATATAATTTACTATATAGTGATTGTTTATAATTTTTTTTTATGGTTGTTTATTTACGAATAATGTATCGATTAAAAAAATTTTGATCATTATCATCTTTAACTGTGCAAATATCTTTGGAAATAAATGTTACATATCTCTGTAATATTTATTATAAACGCATTTTCAGAGGAAGAAAAACCTTAACAAAAATTCTGTCTAAAGATAAATGATTTTGTTTAATGGTTATAAATTTTAAAATATATAAAGCGAAAAATTCAAATTTTAAATTAACTTTCACATCTCGTTAATAAATTAAAAATCTTAAATGGAACAAATAAACTTAATAAATATTGAGGATAAATGGACAAAAAACTTTAATACCTGTTTTATTAATATGATAATTTTAATTTTTATAAATCAAAAACAAACAATAATGATATGATTTTTATAAATCATATCATCACATAATTAGTTATTAAGTTAATGGGATTTGAAAACATACAATTTTTCTATGATATGATTTTTATGTACTTATCCCAAAACCATAAAAAATCCCATATTTATAATGTAAATAAACGCAACAGGTGTCACTACTTTCCAGTGTCTCTATTAATCTTAAATATACATAGGAACAATTCCAACTTTATCGACGCTAGTTAGTATTATACTATGACTTCCTAATCAACCGACTTAATGCACTTTTTCTTAGTTTTCAGAAAATTACCTTTATATTTCAATTTTTAAATTAATACAAAAGATCTATCCCCATTCAATACGATGCGATACTGTGCTTAATTAAAGTTTCATAAACTACTTTTCTAACCTTGACATTAACAAGGAGAGTACACAACCTTTTGATGGTGGACATGGTTGAAATTGCATAGGTAATATTCCATGGCTAAAAATTTCAAACACATGTCACGAAGTTTTTATCACTGGGACCTGGTATTCCAAATACAACTCTTCTAAGCAAAGAGATCCAAAACCATAACTTCCTTTAAATGCTCATGGCTTTGTCAGAAAATGAATAATAAGTGACTGAAAAAGATTACAAAAGTGAGACTTATAAGCTTTTACAAATAAAATAAATGGATAATATTATAAAAAGTTATAGTTAATTGTATGAACATCAAAACTAAATTTTGTCAAAAATAATTAACTTTTAATTAAGTGGTAGATTTTTAGCTATATCGACTGACATTGCACCGTTATATTTTTGACAGTAGAAAATCATTATAAAGTTCAAGCCAAGTGTAATCCAAAGATTGTATACTTTCTTGGAAGAAGCAAAATGATATTCACGTTGATTTTAATATTATATATTACTAACACGGGACAATTTAAAAATATACAAAAAATACTGTATATATTAGAAGCATTTAAAAATATTATCAGATTAATAATTTTTTTACTTAAAAACTGAATAAACAAAAACCTAGAAATTTCCAAAACTGTGATAAAAGTTAATTAAAATTAGAGTACGTGCGACCAGTGTTATTTTATTGTTATCAAAATACGAAGATAAAGTTGTCATTAGCTTCTATTTTACATATCATATTACGTGACATGATTTTAATGCGAATGTGCTAAGAAAACAAAATTACTGACCTAAAATCCACTTATAATGCTATATAAGCTATGGTCACTTTCAATTTATGTATTTGTGTACTTTTTTCTTATATGAAGAACAAATAATGTCATCGAAGAATTCAATAGTTATTTTGATATATTTAGCGGTGTCAACAGTTTACTCTTTACCAACTAAAAAGATAGAAGAAACAAATGTGAACGATGTACCACCTACACCTAAACACACAGGAGTTTTCGATAGCAAACAAAATCGTGAAGAAATTGGTATTTTTTATTTCAACTGTATCATACATTAATTAAAAGAAGTATTCCTTTTTTAATAATTTTTACACAAACCTATATAATATATTAACGAATTTTCATTTAATCGTATTGTATAATAAGAATTTGTATACACTACAAATATTCTTCTTTTAAAATATATAATAAATATAATAGAACTTATGAATAAATGATAAAGGATTCTATAATTATAATTATTTCAATTTGAAAATTTATAAAGAATAATCTAATAGTAGTTTTTAATGTAACAGCTGACCAATTAAACAAATGGAAACCAGAAGATAATAATAATATATGGGAGTTAAGTGGCCTTTATGAAGGAGACATGATGGGTATGGAAAAAATGGAAAAAAATGGACTTTTGGATGACGCTACTAGATGGCCTGATGCTATAGTTCCTTATTATATTGAAGAGGATGATTTTAGTAAGTATGGTTATTAGATGAAATTTTTCTAACCATCAACTTGTTGATATAAAAAATCATGTAGATATATTAATATTTGGTTATTAAATAGAAAATTCGATACTGTTTTCGATCCAAAAAAAGGATATCAAATTCTATTTTTCTATTCGACATGTGTAAAATACGTTTTAACTCATGCATTTTTTCAAGCGTGCGAGTATAGTACATTTCGATACTAGTGCGAGAAAGCGATTTTAGCCTCGCAGGGACGTTTGTGCCCGAGCGGATATAAATAAGATTAAAGTACTTTTATTGAGAATTTATTTGAAGTACAAAAACGATATTGTAATATGAAATGTTTCTTCATAAAATATTTCTCTAAATAATATATAATTCAAAACTTTTCATGTATAATAGCTGAAGAGCAAATAGAAAAAATTAAGGATGCACTAAATGATTATCACGAAAAGACTTGCGTGCGTTTTCGACCATACAAGAAAGGGGATAAGAACTATATAACAGTGAAAGGCGATGATTCTGGATGTTGGTCATACGTTGGCAAACATGGCGAGGGTCAAGTAGTAAATTTCCAAAATCCTGGATGCTTGCGTCATGGAACTATCATACATGAGTTTATGCACGCCTTAGGCTTTTATCATCAACAAAGCGCTGCTGATCGCGATGAATGGGTGAAGATAGTTTGGGAGAATATTACGCCTGGTAGGGAGCACAATTTCGACAAGTATGATAACAAGACTGTTACAGATTATGGAGTTACTTATGATTACAGTAGTGTGATGCATTATAGTGCGACAGCTTTTTCAAAGAATGGAGAAAAAACAATCGTTCCAAAGGTAAAGAAGATTAACAGTTACGGAAAAATTTATTTTAATTACATTTAATGTTAAAAAAAATAACAAGAATTATTTTTTTTTAGATGGAAAATGTAACTCTTGGTCAACGAGATGGATTCAGCGAAAAAGATATTAAAAAATTAAACATTATGTATAAAGCACAATGTGATACTCGTGAAAAGAAAGAAAAAGAAAAGACTGAAGGTAATAGTGCAGTTGATATAATTTCTTCTGTGTGGCCCTTTGATGACTCGACATAGCTTCAATACATTAAAATGTTAATATTAAAATATATTATAATTTAAGATATCTTAATATCTTTAAATTATGTTTCATTTCTTTTTATAAATATATAAAATATCTGTAACAAAAGTTTGAAATAAAGTTAACCTGTTATGAATTATTAACAGACAATATTATATTGAAAAAAATTTAATTGAATATTGATTTTTAGCTGCTTAGATATAATATAATTTGCTCTTATTTTATCCTTCAATTCGTATGTAAATATATTTAAAAATTTTAAACTTATATAAAACATTACGAAATAAATATTAATTTTGGATTTATAAACTTATGTCAATATATATCTTATTTGATTATATTTCATTCTGAGCTTAACTTAAAACGTCTATTATCTATTGTTATTAATTAAAATACATGTCCTAGACAATAGACCCTTTATTACGAAAATAATATAGTTATTGATATTTCCAAAACACTTCATGTACCAATAACTATGGATAAAAAAAAATGATTTCCTCAAATCGTATATAAATTGTAATCTCAACAGACTATACGATGGTGACCAACATATGATTTGAGCCATTCTTTATTTATACTACCTTTGTAATGTATAAACGACTTTTTACATGAAACGTGTAGGGTGGGAGCTCTACTTTCTATCGAAATGAAAGAACGCAGCCACTTTATGCGTAGTGTAAAGAAATTGATTTTATATTTTTTTGTGACTTTTCTTTCTATTAATCAATTTTTTAAATTTATTTGATAAAATTTGAATAAATTAATTTAAAAAAAACACAAAATAGTACATTATGTACCAAGGGTGCAAAATAGAAGATTCCAGACCGAGTGCGAATTAGCGTGAAAAATTCGGTCATCGGAATAGAAGGGTAAGTATAGACGCAAGAAGGAAGGGGTTGAGGGGGGACTTCGCCGAAAATAATCGAAATAATTGAAAGATTCGAAAAACATTCAAATAAAAAATATTTGTAGCATGAGTGACATAAATTGCCTGTACCGAGGACAGAGAGAGCGGAGTGGGGAGGAACAAAAAAATGACTTTAAAAACCATTAGGATAAAATTTATTTCGATGATAGAAGTCGCCTGATGAGTGTATGTGTTGATACGGCTCCTTCGAAAATACGATTAATACTGATATTTTTGTGCTTTCGAAGTGACCGTAAATAATGTAAACAAGCACCATATATGCAATGGATTTTCTTATCAAAATCAACTCGAATAGTGAATTGAATGTTTCAGATTGAATTTAATTATTTTATGCCACTTTAACCTCAAAATCATAACTTTGAGATGATTTTTCGGCTCTCGTGGCATAAAATACGGTT
>UELX01002584.1:0-29812 GCA_900480035.1 Eupelmus urozonus | reverse complement strand
ATATCATAAAATATCGTTCGCAACATGTGCGTTAACTTCTCATCCGCGTGTGATTCCGAATCACTCGGGCCGGCTTCACCGACCCTCGTGCGCGGCAATCACACGTGGGTGTGAAACTTTACGCCCTTGTTACGAAAAATACTATTTTTCTCCGTGCGTAAAGCTCGATTTCGCGCACGCTGGAATACCAAAGCGTATATTAAATTTTGCTTTGTACACGTCGCATAAAAAAATACGGCAATACATGAGCGAGAAAGTGATTTTAATCTCGTATGGACGTTTGCAACTGAGCGAAGCGAGGCTCATATCACTTTCTCGCACTAGTATCGGAATGTACTATTTTGGTACTCTGTGCCCAAAGCTTAATTTTGCGCACGACATATAAAAAAATGTAATTTGATACATGAGCGAAGAAGTGATTTCAACCTCGCGTAGCCTTGTCAAAAATACCAAACTCGTTTCACTCGGGCAAACGTTCTGGCGAGACTAAAATCATTTTCTCGTCCTAGTATCGAAATGTTATGTACTGTTCAAGCATTAACGGGGTCTGATAGTCTTACTTTATCGACATGTCTCAATTATAGTTTTTTGACAATTAGCAAAAATGATTTGCGATATAAGCAAATCCAGGGCATAGTTGCTCTCATAATGATGTACTTATATCTCTATACAAATTTACAAATCATCATTGTAAAGTGTCAAAAAATGACGTTTGATCGCAATTTTTTGAATTCGAATAAAACTTTCAGATAAATGAGATATAATTTCAACTTTTTTTTTATCATCAAAAAAAATATTGCTATAATATTTCTCCAATATTGCGACAATGTTATAACAATGATACTATAATATAATTTCAATATTGCTACAATATCTACACAATATAACCACAATATTGACACAATATTGTTATAATATTTCCACAATATTATTATAATATTACTACAATATCATCGTAATATTGTTATAATACTGACACCATATCGATATAATATTAACCCAATATTGTTAAAATATTGGTACAATACTGACACAATATCGATATAATATTAAGACAATATTTTTACAATGTTGCTACAATACTGACACAATATCGATACAATATTAACATAATATCCCTACAATATTGCTACAATACTGATACAATATCAATACAATATTAACATAATATTTCTACAATACTGCTACGATATTGGCACAATATCGATACAATATTAACATAATATTTCTACAATATTGCTAAAATACTGACATCGATACAATATTAGCACAATATTGATAAAATATTGCCACAATAATGTTTTAATGTTGCCATTATATTAACGGAATATGAACAGAATATTAAAACAGTAATTTGTATAATACCTCTGAAATATTACTAAAAAATTAGTGCCATTTTACTGCAATAATGTCATTGTAATATTTAATCAGTATTTTAGCAATATTAATATGTATAGTATATTGCGTATCACGGGCGTAAAATGGGCTTTTTTTAGCCCTTAGTGCATATCGTATTTTTTGCAATTCACGTATTGATTTTTGTGTTTTTTTTTTTATTGGCAACGAGAGACTAAAATATTTGTTTTTAGATACAGCAACCGCTTTTGTATTAGATTTTTACGACAGGCGCTCTTAAAATGTATCTATATACAAAGTAGGCAAAAGATAAAAGTTAATAGTCATAGTGACAGGTGTGCAACTTATAAGTATATCATATTAACTCGTATTAAAATGCATTCTCAGAAAATTGAATACTTAACAGAGATTAAAAGATTTAATATAAAAAATTGAAAATCACAAAATTAAACTTTTTAGGATATTGGTCGAGTTCTTACAGATTACAGAATATAATTGAAAAATATAAAATTCGTTGATCGTTTAATCCAATGTTAGCTGTCTCAGATTTTTGAATACGTATACTGCAGTTTTATTAATGTTTTAGCTTGAAAATTGAGAATTAGTAACAAACTGTGCACTATAATAATTTTCGATATTTTGGAGAATTTTCTTTTGCCAAATTCAAATTTCTTTATATTAATATTCAAGTTGATCTGACTTCATGTACCACCAATTAAATACTTCATAAATCAAATTGTATAACAGAGAATTTAAATTTAGGGCTTTAAATTAGCGTCACCTCTTAAATATAATGTAAGAGAACAGGAGAACGGGCGAGAGAGTGAGAGAAAGAACCAACCAGTTGCACAGTCTCTATATGCTGCACACACGTACAGATGTGAACGTTTGCTTGTCAATGTCATCGTGCAACATTTACGTAAGCCTCAGGGCTGTCCGGGTAATTCATCAATGGCGTGTACACACCTACATGTTGCGAGCGCGGCTCGGCATTACTGGTATTTTTGAGAAATTTGTCCTTAAGTATGAGTATTCGTTGTGTATCAGTAGCTTCTTAGTATGACCTAGATGTATATCCCGGTAAGTTTTTGACAATTAAGGAGCAGGGATGTCATTGAAAAAAGCGTTGTATTATGCAATATATTGCTACCGAAGTATAGAATTCCAAATCTGACCGAAACATTCTGTATTAAGAAGTCAATTTAAAATTAAAAAATTAAAAACCTGAATAATTACATAAGAAATGTGCATTTATCATAACTTTTTATTTCTCTGTAACACATACCGAAAAAGGGAAGATTTTCACTTCATAAATATTTCACCACTTGTCCTCCGACCGCAACGTCAAGCTACATTTGCAAACTCTAGCTGGCACTGAAAAGGGCGACAGCAAGAAAATGAAATTAAACCTTGAAAACGGAATTCTTTAACATAAGCGCGGAAACTTTCGCGTCTCTACCTCCATGCACCGTACTAAAAGCTAACCTGCATTTACCCAGGTCGAGTGAGCTAATCATCACGTCCATCTGTTTCCGGGATGGTATAGTAACGCCACGTTTCTCACGTACTCGCGTTGCTTATGATGCATCTACATAGCGAGGTCCAGGGGTGCTATAGCAACAAAACGTGCTAGAGGAACCGTCAGGGCTAGCTGGCGCATGGGAGTTAATCAATGGATGTGGGATTCGCTTCGCTCCGAGGACGTATGTGAAAGGTGTGCATATATAGTGAGATTAAGTTTTAGGGGTTAATTAGTGTTTCCTTGATATTTTTGTATTATGTGGATATTTTTGGATTCAACATTTAGAATATCAAAATATTAGCGAATATTAAGTCTGCTCGAGTAAAGTTATTTAAACTAAATTAGCATAATGTTTAGGGACGCGTAACCAAACTCGAAGAGTATGCAAGACCAACAGTCGCATGAAATAACATCAGTGAATGTTGGTCCGAAATAAATTACCTGATGTTTATTTTCGCAAATAAATTAAAGTAACCTACGACCATTGATATACGACCTGATTACCAGACAAAATATCCACCGTCAATAATAAAAATCTGCATATTTAAAACTCAACAATTCTATTAAAGAGACCCAAAACTTCATTCTAAACTCAAATTTCATCTCTAAATCGCAACCGCCTCGAGAAACCGTCAAAATCATCTGCATAACTCAGTTTCACCAATCTCCCATACCGCACTTCTGGCAGCAACCATCTCGCGCATGACTTACGTACACCAGCCGTGCCATTCCTACTACATTAGTCGGAAAAAGATCCAGCCTGTTCTCATGATATCCCTTAATTAGTCCCGACCATGCTATCGTCATCTAGAGATTACCGAGGGGTTAAAGCGCTCCGACTCACTCCGATATCAACCCGCCGGCATCGACGCAGCGAGAATCCGCCAATTTACAATTCCCCTTGTCCTTTGGCGTGTGCCGCGCATATCTGGCTCTGCGCAAGTATTGCGGCAGGACGGATTATAACGCGTGGGGCCCGTTATTTTTAATGGAAGTGTCAACTGGCGGCGTGCGATTGTGCTTACGTGCGGATCGATGTGTGTAATTGCTTGCAATATTTCTTCGTTATCTGCGGGTTGTGAAGGAACATTTTTGATGAATGCTTCGAATGCCTGCGTTTTATTTATTAGTTAAGTTGTTTGAATTTAGAGGCGTACTTATTAAGAATGGCTAGAATAAAGTGTATAAACGGAGTCGCTGTACGTATTGCTCATTAAAATTTTAAACTTTAATATATTTCATAATATGCTTTTATCATTAAATATTTTAACTTGATAAAACATAGACAGAAATAATGAAAAAATTATAAACTTAAACGAATATACATACGCTTTACGCACTATAATGACGTCAGCGTGCAAACTCTATATTTTATTCCTCGCCTCCTCTCATACTTATTACCGTAGTTGGAAAAAATCCGCGTACTTCGTTATACCCAGCGAGTTGAAAAAAATTCTCGCCCCGGCTACGAAAATTTAAGCAAGCCCACTCCGCGTCCTTCTAAATCGCGCGCGTACAAGCCTCTCTTTTTTCCCTTCCTCATCCAGCCTCGCGTAAATGTCCCTCGCTCTTTTTTCCTCCCAGCTAAACTGCATTTTCTCTTCTAAAAGGCCTAAAACAGCAAAAAGCCAGAGGAAAAAAGCTTGCCCGAGCTGCGCCATTATAATGCGCAGTTTTCATCGGCCGAGAGTTTGCAACATTTTAGAGCAGCGCGCGCTCGCGACCGTAAAACTTTCTTATGCCGATGTTGCGCGCGCGCGCGCCCGGGAGAGGCCGATCAACCTGCAATTAACGTATTTGCTCGAAATAGCGCGCTGGCTACGCCAGGCCGGGGCCATTGTTCCGTTCCTGTCCTGTCTGTAATACTCGTCGGTTATGCGCGGTGAAAGAGAGAGAGAGAGAGAAAGTAAGCTTGATGTTACTGCTGGGTTTTATGCGCCAGCGCTCGACTGGCTGGAATGCCAGATTTTTGAGGAGTGCCCGCGCCTTTTTTTGCCGGTCGCCGATTACTTATCGCCGATGAAAGTGATTGGGTTTTACGGAGATTATCGTTTGCTTGCGAAATTGTGAATCGATTTAAACTTTCAACTAAATACTTATTTTGTTTTACATGAAGTATACGCTATGTAGTTGATATATGCACGGACAGAATTTTTCGGTAAAGATTAATGAAATATCTAGTAAAAATAGGGCAGAACGCAGCTACCGTAAAAATTGTAGAAAAAATCGCTATACTTTCTACCGTAAATCACGACTATCTTTATTGGGACGGCTTGCGATTTTTAGCTTAATTGCTATCCTTTTCATCTTTACCGTGAGATTTCATTAATTTTTAACGAAACATTCTTTTCGCGTACTTCGTGAACGGTAAATTTATTTTAATTATTTTTCTGTATTATTAAGTATGAAGAGTGTTTCAAAGTTAAAAGCTTCAATTTACTCTATCCACAAAATATTATTCTCAAGAAAGTATGCTCCTCTGTGTGAAGTAAACAAAAAGCTGTAATCTTGACTAAAAGACTTCCCGGTCTTACCGTTTTCATTAAGAATAAAGAGATAACCGAATAATTCTCGAGCGCTAATTTCATCCAAACACTTCCCTACCGAAACTCCTCCAACAAAACTTGAACAAATCAGTTACCCAGTTTGTTTTAATGCCTCAGAAATTACGAGCCTTAATTCGTTTCATCAACAGCGCCCTATATATACCTATATCCCTCAGAAAGTACAATTCCATGTTTCGTGGAAAACAAACGTCCAGGCCCGGCCCAGCTAAAGAAGTCAATTTATTATCCCGGAACAAAGTTTCGCGCGAGGGGTCGGCTACTCCCGCACGCGAAATCCTCGCCGGCTGCTGGAGAATCTTGCGAAAATTCACCCCACGCCAGAGGAAACAAATCGATTTAAAACTGACCCGTCGCAGGAGAAATGACGGACGGCCGGGCGAAAGTTTGCTAACAAGATGTATGGGGCAAAAAGTTGCGGCGGGCGACTTTCGTTTTATAATCCGCGCGCCGCGCGTCGGAGCACGAGAAAAGTTACTCAACTTCTGGACCCCACCGAGCCGCTAAAACTGACAAAGGAAGTTTGGTCAATCTTGGGGGGAAAAAAATTTCACCGTAAAGGATCTGGGCTGTAAAACGAGGGAAACAAGTTTCGAGTCTGGATGAGAGATATGGACTGGAATTTTGATGAAATTTCGGTAGCCGAAATGTCAAACGTGATTAGAAATCGGAAAAGTTTGTGAAATTTTCCTGCCAGCGAACAAAGGACCTTGCTATTTTCTCGTTCAAAGAATAACTCAATAAATTATTTTTAGGTCTTACATTTTCGTACAAAGTCTTCAAACCATTGTGCTCGGTCGATCATTATTATGCATTCGAAGAGTGCACGTCGATAAAATTACAGGTTTGAACAAGTGTGCAAGCGCCTTCATTCTTCAGCGCGCGCGCAATTATTGATTCAATATTGCTTACACGCAAGAGCAGCAAACGACTTTGAAAATAAAACGAAGAAAACGTTGAGCGCTGTTGACCTATAAAATAAATACAAATAGAAAAGATAATGACCATAAGAAAAATACGAGTGGAAAGAAAGAAATAAGTTAATCGTGTCTATCCACTGTAGCGGCCTTTATACGACAGCGCTATTGAAATATCCGCACTTGCGGAAAATTTCGATGCGCTCCGAAGTTGAAATCGTTATCCCCGATATTCCATTCAGAGTATCGCCACTGGATTTGTCCGTAACGAGGTGGGAAACTCTCTCTTTTTTCCCTTTTAAAGTATTGAAAATGAAAAGTTTCGAGTGAGCCGGTACGCGAATAATCCAAAGAACGCGCTCGTGCAAACAGCTTCATCAGATTGCAAAATTTATTGAGGATTACGCAACTCGTTGCGCGCTATCTTTATGTTTTCTTTTCTTTTTCGTATTATACAACGTTTACGAGCGTTGCAAAGCATACACATGGACTTGCAAAGATATTTTTCCTGGTTTTCTAAAATATCTTAGCGTAATTCTTTTTTTAGCATTCGCTGAGAGTGTGTAAAGATTGCAATAACGTAAATTTTACGATACAGTATTCATTAACTTTATTATGGTTACGGTTTTGGGTGAATGTATGCACTGCAGCCTTCAACTACTAAAATTTTTTTTAATTTTCGACGTATCGAAACTTTTAATATACTAAAATTAGTTCAAATTAACATATAGTAAGCTAGCTTCAACTAATTTCGGTATGTTATTTACGCAAACGAAACTATATTACAGCATTTTTCATTTTGAACCCGAAAATATTTTACCTATAAATATAAATTATCTTCATTAATCCTAATTCATCAACATCCCCGCCAAAAACAAAACCAAAAGCTCATAAGAAAACCCAGCCCTACAACCTAATTGATCCTCAATCAATTCAAAGTCAACCTCAATAATTCACCATCCATCTCAATACAGCCGCGCGGCCAAACTCCGCCAATAAAACTGTCACCGCCTCATCACCTCTCTCACAACCATCCGAACTCGAAAAAAGCTCGCGCGCTTTTAACTCCGCGCCGAATTCCCTTTGACGATCCTCCACACACTTGCCTCATCTTTTACCTCTCCCTCCTATACAGCCCTCGAACCTGCAGACACGCGTGCGCGCTAACAGTCTCGCTCTCGTTGATGGATTGCCTCGCGATGCGGCCCGACATTAATCATGTATGCCGCGGGCAGTTACGGAAGACACGAGTGCAGCGTTACAGAAAGATGAGAGCTCGGCGCACAGCGGCAAAAAATGAAGATGATAGCGCCGGCGTCATTGACTGAGAGAGAGAGAGAGAGTTCATATTGTTCAGGGGACTGCGGCACGCGCGAACGTCATTTCCGGCCTGGGCTTTTATGAACTCCGTGAGCCCTGAGATATCGCGTGACTTGCTTCGTGTAAGGGAGAACTAGAATGTAACGCGATCAGCGCTGATGAATGTGGGTAGGGGAAATGCCAGGTGCGCGGCTTGTCGTTGTTGCTGCGGCCTCGATTACAGAATTCGATGCTGACCTACACCTACGGATGTCTAGCTTCTGATGCGAGCACTTTACAAGACGACTCTGTTGTTGGTAATCTAGCGTACGTGATTATTAATTTTACCGAGCAAAATAAATTTTCGTTTTAGCAGTTATTCCGAGAGGCACAGTTTTCTTATTGTTATAATAGCCGTTAAGTTTCTGCATTGTCAGCAAAAAAACACAGCTTTCCGAGACATCACACGGCCTAATTTCCAACACATGTTACGCCTGCGTGTGCTTTGCTAGCGTCGATAAACTTACAAGTGTCGGAACTCCCCCCAGCCTCGGCGATTACGGCACGCTTATCGTGGCCTTGAACAGCTCTTTATATCCGCGGCAAAACTATTACAATAGCTCGCGCACGCGTGCGAGGGTCCCAGCCCGCAAATTGAGCTTCCCTCGCCCTCCCTGTGCTTGCGTTACCCAAAAGATACGAGCAAAAAAATATCTCGATTTAGTTTCGCTCGTTTATTCGGCTTCTTTTTCGGTATCGCCCGAGCGCCAGGATTCGGTTCACGTGCCCCGAACACGTGAATCCGCCTCGGGGCCAATCGCGTCTGGAGCGCGACGTGGCTTTTTTTTCTTGTTTTATTTTTAATTTCGGCTAATGAGATAAGGGTAATAATCCGAGAGCGCTTGGGTACTTTAGTAAAGTGGACTAGTTTAAACGGGCGTTATTACGAAAGTTTCCTGGAGTAAGTCGAGCTACTGCGTTATTATGTTTTAGGCTGGTAGATGAAATTTTAATGTGATGCAGTTATTCTTTTAGTCGTATCGATTTATTTATAAATACGTTATTATAAGGGCGTAAGTTTATCTATTATTACTCTGATTAATGTTGAAATTTTATTTCTGTCTACAGACTTCTCTATTAGTACTAATAATAATTTATCCCCGTAGAAAGAACACTATTAATAGAGAGAAAGCTACGGCAGTCCCAACGATTTCCATAAAAGAAACTCCAGAAATATTACCAAACCGTATCAGCAGTCCCACAGCTCATTCATCACAAACTCCTTCTACCACTCAATAAACAATCACAAAAAAAGGTGAAAAATGCGAAAGATTAACTACGATCCCCGCAGGCCACGTGCCTCGCCGAGATACGCCGACGGCCGTAATGTAGTCGGCTCGCGCGAGGAGAAAAGATGGGCGGGCAGTCTGTGTGCATATATGGGGTCGATCGGAGATTTACAGGCGAGCAAAGGGAGAGCCGGCGGCGAGAGTGGGCAGCGTCCCGGAAAATGCGTCGATCGCGCGCGCTAAAGAGAGCGAGAGATGCAGCGTTGGCTTTTTTATCGCTCCCTTTTTCTCGGCCCTACTGCACGCGTCGACGGCTAAGCGAGCGCGAGAATTTCAGCCGGAAAAAGAGGCCGTTGGCACGCGATTTTTCAAAATTTAACGCGCTGGGCTGTTCTTTTAGGAGTGGAAGCTGGCGATAGTTTTTGCAACTAGTGGATAATTGAAAGGAAGGTTGCTTTATTAAGGTTGTCTTCTTATTATTTTTAACGTAAGATGGAAATTAAAGAGTATTTACTTACTAAAAGGGAAAAATGAAAAAGATGGGGAAATAATGGGTTCGTTTGTAGAGTTCTATGATGAGATTCAACGCGATTGCTTTTCCGAGTTGAAATCTAAATTATTTTTGAGGATTACGTCCTGCCGCGAGGTAGATGCATGATGGAACTCATTATGCGAGAATTAGTATTCAGAGACACATTTTAATAGAGTTTTAAATTATTCTGCACTTGACGAATGAAAGGAATAATTTTATAGTATCAAGCAATTATATTTTTCATAAACTCAAGTATCAAATTCAATTTAATTTTTGAATCATCTTAAATTAATGAAATTTCAGAAGTACATAAATACAATTAAACCCTAATAATAAAAATCATATAATTATGTACCAAAAAAAACTCTTAAGTAAACATGAAACACCACTAAACCGCCATCTACTTCCTATTCTCCATAACATCCAAACAAAACAATTTCTCTCTTCCTCACAAAACCATATCACCGGCCAACCCTTACTTTCTCACTAACCGCTGCAAAAGTCACACCCGCACAAAACCACTTGCGTCTCCGCGTCCGCGAACAAAAAAAAAACCGCAGCAATCGCACGAGCAGACGCGCAAGTCGCGCGAGGCCCTCGTAAAAAGCCGGTAAGAAACTGAAGCGCCTCGAGCGCGCGAAAAAAGCGCCGACCTCTCTGACAAGCGTCGAGAAACGATAAGCTCACGCGCGCGACGCGGACCGGAAGTGGGAGAAGCCGCGCGCTTGGCCAGACATCGCGAGTTCACGGGTGCGGAGCCGCTTCCGCCGATACCGCGTGAGCTTATTAAAAAAAAATAGAGGCAAGGGTGGACGGCTGTTGGGTTTATCTCTTATCGTCTTTATTGCCCATTGTTGCTGGCGCGAGGGTCCGAGTCGGTATCTCGAGTGGAGATACTACCGTATAGGATGCAAGTATGGGTATTGAGGAATGGTAGATTGATGGGAGTTGTGGTTAAGAGGAACGGTTGATGCAGATTGATTTGTGATGGTTTGAAGATTTAGGACTGATACAAATATAATGTGGAGATGAGTTTTTTGAGAAATATGGAAAGATATAAATATTAAGATCAGTTTTAATTTTATTTACGCGATACAGAGTTACAAAGATTTCTGTAAGAATAGTCAAAGAAATATATAATTTGTTACTACAGATGATTTTAAGTTTAAAATAAATCTTTTGAAATGCAAACAACTACGTTCGTTATAGCCGATATCAAAAACAACTACCTCATTCAAATTTTTCATAAATATTTATAATCTTGTTATCAGTTAAATGCAAAGTTGCAACCTTCCCTATTTATTATTTCTCTTAATACTAACAAGGCCTTAAAAATTTAAGCTACACAACAATCTAAATAAAGATATTTGATGTATGCCCAATACAGTTCAATTTTTTTCTGCAAGCACCATTTGTAAGAGGAATTTCAGACGAAAGTACATCATTTCTAATAAAAGCTATGCATTTTTCAATTTAAAATTATAAAAATGAATTTCCTAACTTTCCATTTCCAAGGTAACTTAATTCATCTTTTTCGAGCTACCGGTTTTCTCTGCTCGTGGCTCGAACAATAGAATGCAGATCCCAGTCACATCGTTATTTAGTACACAGCGATCCTAGATACAAACTTGTCCAGCTATATCTCAACGCATGCAAATTTATGCAAGTTCTTATAAGTGAATTTAACAGTGATAGTCCAGACGTATCTCTTAATTCAAACCTTTGACGTATAAATGATTTTTACTATTAATTATTTAATTATTTGAATATAAATGTGTCGTACATTTGATTTTCCTATCTTTATACAATATTCAATCTGTATTTCTTTTCAAAAATCCCTATGTAAAAATTTATGATTGTGAAAAATATAATGTGAATCGGTAAAAACGTTAAGCACAGAATTTTTAGGAAGAATAATCATCCATGCTCAGTGACTTTGGGACACATATATACAAAATAATGCAGCGTGGCTTATAATTGTAGCGATTTCAAAGAAACATTTTTAGTGATTCAAGCAAATATTTTTAGAAATTACTACAATTATAACTCTACTCTATCATATTATTTTTGTTATTCATTTTGCGGCCCGAGGACAAAAAATAACATTTACGCATTTCGCAAAGTGCGCAAAATGCTATTTTATGCACTCAGAATCAAAAACCATTGCTCGACACTCGCTGCGCTCGGGCGGTAAACACGCCCTCGTGCAAGAATTATAAACTTTTTCACACTTGTATCGAAAACTACTATTGAATAGACGTACAGTGCCCAGCAGTCATCAGGCTTAATTGGTTATTTTGTTAAAAATATTCTATCTGTGTATATTTTTATTTATTTTTGGAGCCACTTATGTCCCTTTTTGATATTTGACATTTTTCTAGTCTAAAATCCCATTTATGTATCTATGGCGTAGAAACCGTTCTTCCTCCCCATAAATTTCTTCACTTCGTCATCGGTTACAGCTTTATATTACAACATAGACGAGGTTTACACTAAACTTGTCATAAACTTTGACGGCTACTATACATCCCTATACAAAGCAACTTGATACCTTTTTTCCACCAAACAGTACCATCAATTTACGTGATAGCAAATTATTATCAACAACACAGAGGAACTTTCCTCAACGCAGTAAAACAAAATCGCTCAATAATATTTTGTCACACAGCAAGTCCCCGAAATTTTCACGCACACAATCGATACCCCACGCTCTGTTTACTTATTTTCATCTCCGCGCCGATATTAGCCCCAAGCGCAGCAGCGCATCCATGACTAAGAGGCTTTGAGCACCGCGTAATAAGCGCGCGCGCTGCTTCTGATATATTTTGAATTATCGTACACGCATGGACGCGTGCTCTGCCAGAATATACACAAGCGTTTCTATGCTCCTCTCCCCCTATTGTTAGGATGACGGATAATAGGGAGAGAGCCAGAGGCGGCCCGTACATCGTCACGGAATCTCTCACACAAAGCCTGCTCCGTTCGCCGCGAGGGATTGACAGGAGCGTTATTCAATTAGGTCTCTTTCGAAGATCGCAAAATGAAATTTTCAGCGGCGCGATCGCGCGTGGGGTTAGGGAGGCTCCGGGGCGTAAGAGCGCTCGTGAAGATGATGGGTTATTGGGTGCTTTGATGCGGAGAGATTTT
This sequence comes from Eupelmus urozonus, assembly GCA_900480035.1. Lineage (NCBI taxonomy): Eukaryota > Metazoa > Arthropoda > Insecta > Hymenoptera > Eupelmidae > Eupelmus > Eupelmus urozonus. The sequence continues at coordinate 17,186 of UELX01002584.1, read as the reverse complement.
TAAATGGTGGAGGTGGATGAGGTGAGTTTTGTTTATATGGAAGGGTGGTAAGATGCGAGGATTACCGAAGAAAAGTGCATTTACTTATTTTGAATTTTTAATAAATTTGGGGGTAACAGTTGCACATCTAGATTTTGGTAGTGGGGTTCCAAGTAAGAAGTACTTTAATGGGTTTTCATTCTACAATATTTTGTTTAAATATATCGAAAAATATTAAAATGCACATCATACGTTCAGTTGGATCAACAATTTATTTTTTTCTGTTCCGTTCGAATTAATACGCGGTAATAATTTGTTTTGTACCTTCTCTACGAAAAGAAGCATCTCTAATTCTGTGATAAATGCGCATCGTCATAAAAATAGATAAAATAATGCTTTTACGAAGTAAGTTTTCATAAATGTCACTTAAAAGATAAATGCATGGCACTCGAGAAACTCTTGTGTTTTACGATGTCATACTTCAAAATAAATGATATTTACACAATGAGAATCGCTATATGCAATAGTTAGATTTTAATAGATAGACCTACAGAGTCATCATCGAGTAAAATTATGCAATGTTCTTGATTTAATTATTTTATTATTCATCATATATAAAATTTTAAATTTCAACAATGTTAAAAATTTTAATTCAATTTTAAGTAATTTCAAATAAGAGAATTTTTATGTAATTTTTAATTAAATATTTCAAAAGCCTTCCACAATTTTAAATTAAAAGATTATATTTTAATAGAATGAAAACACAATTCTGATATTATTTAAGCACATACGAGATAAAAGTCATGGATTAAATTCACATGTTCTTTAAAAAATGAAAATATAAAATGTATAAATATGAAATTTCTTTGTAATTATAAGCCTGTTATAATATTGTTGAATTACACTTGAATTAAATGAAAGAAATTGATTTAGAATTGATTATTACAAATCTACAAATAAATTAAAAAATCCTTTGATTTAAATTACCCAAGCAAATTTATTGTAATAATTTAATTAATTTATAATTACAGATTATAATTAATAAAAAATATTTCATCCTTAATAAATTCCAACCAAACAATTAATCCATATTTCCATTAAATTCACTCAAACAATTCGAAAAATCTCGGCGTCGATGCATCCTACTGAAAATGCAAACGACAAAGTCGATTCACGCGCCAAGACCGTATCCCCCTATCGAAAGCAATTCCGCGATAATGAAAGAAAATAAAGGACGCACTTATCGCCTGCGCAGTCTACTCGCTCCTAGAATACTCTCTCATTTACCCCGGAATCCACGGATTGCCAATCTCATATTTCAATTTCGAGGCGCGCTCGCGCGCAGGATGTGATCCTCTCTTTCTCGCTTTATTTAGCGCACCCCTCGCTCCGAGGCATCTGACGTATATACGACAGAGCGCGAAAGCGAGCCTAGGCCCCTGTTATTACAGTCGGAGGGTGGCGGCCCGCATGCGAGTGCGTTTTATGTGTGTCGAGAGATGAGAGCACTGGCTTCTTCGCTGGCTGGCGCGCGCTTTTTCGAAGTCGGCGCTTGCGCGCGATAAACTCGACTTCTTTACTGGTGGGCCGTAAAAGGCAAATTTATTCCGGAGGCCGAGCTCTTTTTGAGCGAGAGCCTGACGTAAATTTCGATGTAAATTCAATTATTGAAGGCTGAGGGGGGCATGGGAGCTGGTATTGAGAGATTTTTCGCGGATGGTTTTACGGACGAGGGGCTGGTTGATTGCGAGACGAGCTGTGACTTTTTGCATTCATGGAGGGAATGAAAGGTGTATTAGAGGAGAAAAGATCTTTCTTGTAAAATTTTTCGTGTTCCTTTGGGAAATGTTCCTTTAGGAGGGGCAGGGGAAATTATCGACTTTTTCGAACTTGTATTTTGCAATTTTTATGAGAATTTAAACTTTTACCTTTAGAATATATAATAAATTATTTTGTAAGATTCCTTATTGCATATTCAAACCAAAATACTTCTACTTTGAAACATCCTACAAGCCCGATAACTATATCTTAATCAAAGGTATGCAAGCCGTAGTAATTTAATTTTATCCATTAACAAACTTGTCTAACCTTAATAAAATTTGAAGTCTCTTAAAAAAAAAAGTTCTAATTCAGTTACTCGGGAAAATGAAGTTTCGCAATAAAGTTAAAATATAAAAAAATGTCAACGAAAAGCTTGGCTAGTAAAAATAAAATTGAAGCGTTTGATGTAAACTTAATACCGTTTTAACCGTTATAAATTCAAAAGCACCGATGCGCTTTCAACTCTTAAGCTTTGATAATTTAATTAAATTGAAACAAAGAACTGAAAACATCGTTATAGAAATTATTTCACGACGAGGATTCAATAAAAAAAATAACGTCGCAAATGCTCTCGTAAAAAAATATCAAATAAAGCGGTTTAAAAAATATCGAATTTTGTTGATGGAACATAAAATCTTTTTGTAAAAATATCACAGAAAAAATTTTTAGTTACTACACCTCTGCTTACGTAAATATAAAAAATTGTCTCGTCAAAAAAATAAGTAAATTTTGTAGCGCGAAAAATTGTACTTCATAAATATTAACGTTATGAAATGCGTATTGCAAAAATTATTAATTAGGTTTACGTTAACCGTAGAGCATGCACGTCATTAAAAATATAAACATTTTGAAACATTTCCGTCTCCATAATTTTCATTAATACCACCTTATTTTAAAAAACTACCCACTCATAAATTAATTTTAAAATAATTCATAAACTCATAATATATACAAAAACCAAACCAAATCCTTTTGACTTATCTACACCCACCAGCGGCAGAAGAAACAGAATATGTCAAGAAAACAGCCGCGAATCTCCGTTAACCAAAGGCTATCACAATCTCAAACCAGCCAAAGGATTACGTCCTAGGCGTCTTTGACTTTTCTCGAAGCGGCAAAGCCGCTCGCAGATTGAAAATCGCGCCTGAGCTTCTGAGCGCGAAGGAAGTATATATCCGTTATGTTATACTATACCCGTAGCCGAGTTCTTTTCACTTTTCCCCGGCGTTTCGCGCACGCGTGCCTCGGTTATATTATAAATCTGAGATCCTCTCTCGCAGAGTTTTTCAGCGTGCTTGGAGCGCTTCTTCAAGTGTCTCCTTTCGTTTAATGAGTTTGCTGTTTTTTCACCGGTAAACTTATTAATTTTGGCCTTTAGCTTCTCAGTTTAGTAGAGATGACTTTTATCGCATGACGTGCCTCTTCCTTCAGATCGTAAATAAGACTTGAAAGAGTAAAGACTTTAAAGATTAACATTTTGATTATGGCCTCGTTGCTGTAAATTTACGACAATAAAAGGCTTCAGTCTTCTGTAAGATTTTAGGACTATTTTCGAAATAATGGATAAAAGAAATGTGATTATAAAAGAGAAATGGAAATTACTTTTCCTGCCTCCACCAATTAATTTCTAATCCTCAGTGACTGATCACCTGTCTCGAGATTACATCGGTAACTGGAATCTTTTTGAAATGCTTCCAAGTTCAGAGTAATTATGAACTGGCCGCGTGTATCCGATTAGAATCCAATTACTAGAGCGAATGTTAACTTTTGCGAGCGACAGCGAGTAGCGCGCGCAGGCCTTTAATCCGATGAGGTTCCAGCCTTATTTAATTCGTCCTTCAGAACTGAAAAAAAACGGACGCAGAATGCTGGATAAAATGTCAGGGACGTAGACGACTAGTTGCAGTTATATGACGAACTAATCAAGAAATTACGTAGCTTAAATGTAATTTTTATTTAGGAATGATATTGTGTGTAGTATAGTTTTGTAGAAAATATGAGCAATTTTATAAAACTTTTTAGCTTTTTCGTGTGCTTTCCTCATTAATTTGCACCTACCCCTGGCTTATTGTAAGAAGCACACTGTCTAGAATAATTTGAAAATTTTTAATTTGCTCTAGAAAAAGAATTCTGAATTTGGTACGAACGTGCAAAATATAGTGCAATGTATAGAACAATGCAATACAATAGATAAAACTACTGAAACAAGATCCTTTAGTTCGTAAAATAAAATTGCGTTTTTTTATAGTTTCATGTGTTTCTATATTGTGTTACGCATTACATACCTACACGGATTTCAGGGATCACTTTCAAAATCAAATTAAACATTTGTAAGTTATTCTAAATTGTATGCTTCTAATGGCAAGCCGGGACAGTATCAAATAAGTTGAAAGAAATGCACATACTATTCTATACTAAAGGTTAAAAGTTTTATAAAATTGCCCATATAATAAAATTGAAAAATGTTACGTTAGTTCTATCTCAATCAACTGAAACAATTGGGGTAAGATTCAATTAATAAAAGTTATTTAATTCATTTTTAATTCAATGCCACTTTGTTAACAATCATCATACAGTTATCGATGAAAATTTAAAGCTTAAAAAGAAATAAATATGTCACGTTAATTAAATTGATATAACAATATCATATAACTTAATAAAGTATAGGTATTATTTATTCGCTTTTTAAAAATCTATCTTTGAATAAAAAGTCCAGTTATTTATTTCCTTAATTAATGTTGGTTGAACCATAGGCGATGAATACATTCAGTGATTGAAAATAATATATTACTTTGAATTAATAACTCGAATATATTAATACCACTAGAGATAAATTCAATTTTGTTCTTATTCACGCTCAAATTACTCGTAAGACTTGCTTAATTCTCTAGAGAACTAGAGAGTAAAGAGCTTCCGTTACATCTTCGCTAAAAATTACTTGAACATTAGCACGGTTAAGGAGTTACTTTATAGAACCAAGAAATGAAAGATTTCAGTTTGACGATACAAAGCCGAGGTCGTGGCTAAACCTCTGCTTAGTCGATTCAGCTCTATTATATTCTGGGAAAATTCGTTATAATTTTACGCAAAGTTTTGGTATTAAAAGTTTACAAATGTTAGTTTGTTACTGCAGAAGAAACTTTTTATTTTATAGCAATTCATACGGCAGCTAATCAAGGTAGGCTATAGAAAGTATAATGATTAAAAACAGGCATATAACGCCGGTTTTACGTTAATTTTCTTTACGTTTTAAAATTTTTAAATGAACATAATAATAATAATAATAATAATAATAATAATAATAATAATAATAATAATAAAAAAATGATAGAAAGAGAAAAATTCATCTCACACAGCAAACCGCTAGGACTAAAATACCAAATTACTCAATTAAAACAAAGTCAACTGCAGATAAAGATAACCAAAGCAACCCGCTCGCTATCGCAACTGAAACTTTTTCGTCACAACCGAGCCAACTCGCTCAACCATAACGAAAACCCCGGAAAAGAGCTAAAACGCACACGTACACACTTAATGACAGAGTTTTTTGCACTCAAACGTGGAGCGACGATCCGCGCAAAACGCGACGAGGAAGATTGCCGGCCGTTAAAGAGCTCGCTTCTTGCGCTCGCTCTCAACGACGTCTCGTAAAAGGGTTGCCGGACGAGAGAAAGAGCAAGAGCAATGGGGCTTCCCTCGACGACCTAATCCTCGTCACGTGTTGGCGCGCATTTTGCACCGTGTCAGCGAGGCCCCCGGTGCCATTGTACATGCGCGAGGAAAAACTTTGGTTAGGAAGACATTAATCCAAGGGGATTTCCGGAACGGTGTAAGACGATTCTTTAACTTTTGCGGTGTGGGTTCGCGCGACGCTTTAGAGATAAGTTAACTTTTTTCATTAGCGAGCGTGGCTCGTTGTGCGGATTGGGCCGGGGAAGAAGGAGGATGGGGAAGGACTTATATTTTGTAACGACTTGCTTGGAAGTTTGATTGGCTAGTGTATTTTATAATGTTTCAATTGCTAAAGTTTGCGATTGATTTAAGGCTGAAAGAATGTGGTTATAGTTCGGAGATACGTTGTTGAAAAATATTTATTACAAAGTTTTTCCAAGTCTGTTTTGTTAAAAAAGATTTCAAAAAGTAGAGTTTGGTAAATTAAATTTTCTTACAAAATTTAATTTACTATGGTAAAATGACTAAAGTTTTTAAATCAAAATTAGTAACATGCAGTATTCTATGTTAAAAAAATATCGTCAATACGATATTGTATTTTTGTCCGGTTTATTTTAAAAAACACTGTAAATCAACGCGAATAAATGCAAAACATTTTTCGCGCAGCGTGCAGTGGAATATCCTAATTGAATTCCTCGTTTCCAAGATGTTTGGTACTACTTCTTTGTATATTTTTGCATATCACTGCTTTTAAGATATTTGCAAGAAACAAAGAACTAAAATTTTTCTTACAGTATGTTCAGAAGAGTATACATTATACTGAGTATAGAAAATAGCACAAAAGTTTGACATTGCAATAAACTGTATCAGCTTATGAGAAAAGTTAAAGCAAGATTTTGTAACTGCTATAAGTTTTCTTTTGCATCCTTATACAATACTACTTGTGATCTTTTTTGTAATGGTCTTTATAATGATATCAAAAGTACGTAGTAGACTTAAAAGTTTTTGAACTTTTTTATGATGCAGGAATAGAAAGGGTCATCTATTATATACTACTTATAAGAAATTTATTATAAATCTTTAAAACCAGGTTACATTTAAGATGACTATTAATAATTCGTAAAAAATGTTTTGAACTGAGTATACTTGTGAGCTTATAATTGTATAATTCCTAATAAATGGCCGAAACTTTTACTTTAAACTTATATTTTGATTTAAAATACAAATTTCACTTAAAATACAAATTTTTCTTTTAATATAATTTATTTTATCTCTAAATGAGGACTTTCTAATGTCTAGCATTTTTGGTTTAATAATGGCTAATAAATCCGTATATCTATCATCTGCAAAGGTTCGAATGCTAATGCTCTTCTTAGAAAAAACTTTAATATCTTGGCTTGTAGAAGTCTAATAAATTCAATTTTTCAAATCTAATTCCTAATAAACTATCACTTTCATCTAAATTAAAGAAAAATATGATTATAAGACAATAATCATCAAGTCATCATAAAGTTTTAAATTTAGAACAAACCCAAAATTTCAAATTCTTTTTTTAAAAAAGGGAACCATATCTTTATAAAGAAATTAAAATAAATTCAAATAATATTTTATTCTTCGATTGAGAACTCATTGATTTTATAAGCAATTCAAAACATGTATGTCTTAAAAGTGATTAAATAGGTCAAAAAATGTAACCCAAAAAAATTGACAACTTTTCTACAATAAACTTTGTCATTTCGTGATAAATTTATCAAATTTTATATAATAAAGTTAATAAAAGAAGGAGAAATAACTAAAGAGAAATACGAAATTCGCAATTTTTATTATGTTTTAGCCATGCTTTGAGTATAGGTGTTCTTTTTTTTCAATTTGTTTTTAAGTTTTGCTGACTTTTTAAAACACGATAACAAATTTTAAACTAAAATAAAACTATTTTAGTTTTTATTTATTTTTATGAAGTTCAGCTGTTTTTTTTTCACAACAATTTTCGGTGTATGCAGAGTTAGTATAGAAATTAAACATGTATATAACAGATAATTTTTCATTCTTAAATTTTTAACGTCTTTTAATTTAAAAATTGGAATATTTTTCAACCACTTCACCACATCAATGACAAATTTCTCTTACAACAAGCCAAACCTATGTAATCAAAACAATCCTGCACATCAACGCCAGTGACCATCACTAAAAAAAACCATCTCCAACCATAAAAATCGAACTATAACAACAAAACACCAAAAAAAAATTTTAAATACGTACAACCACTGGACGCACCGAGCCCACTCAGAACGTTCCGCGATTTCAAATCCTCGCGCGCGCGTTAGTGAGAGCCCGCTCTCTCGAGGCGCGCGTATCTACGGACCGGGGCTAACTGCCACGATAGGGTTGATATTCCACCCGGGGACTAGCGCGCGCACCACCTGAGGCACCGATACGGCGAAAGCGAAAGAGAGAGAGAGAGAGAGAGGAAAATCCAAAGCCCGTAGAGTGGATAGAGAGAGAGAGAGAGAAAGCTATGGAGCACAGCAGCTCGTCGCCATGGAGACGCGCGCGCGTTTTCACGCCGGCGTACTGAAGCACACCGCACGCGGCTTCCGTACGCTTTTGTCTTTGGGTTCCCCTGCTGCCCTTTTCTTTTGCTTCTTTTTTTCCTCTCTCTCTCTCTTTTTTACTTCTACTTCTCCCTCGTTCTTGCACCCTCGAGAGACGCGGCAACAGGTTTACGCGCGTAGAGCTGAGGTAGTTTAATTTGATGTGTCTGGAAGGAGCTTTTTCTGCTAATGAAAGCGGATAATTGATTGTTGGTTATTCGTTTCGATATTTCGGGGAGGATGGCGGACGTTGATTGATGAATGACGTTTCATAGAGGAATCGGAAGGACTTTATCGGTTAATGGGGAGATAAAGTTTTCTGATAACGTTAAAGAAGAATTCTCGGTGGATCTGAGAACTGAGGAAATGGTCTCGAGGGAATATTTACTTTTTAGGTTACAGATATATGTCGTTCAATTTTCAAGAGTTTAATGCAAAGTTTCCTTTTTCTAAAACTTTCTACGTGATACCTTTGTGTAGCGCAGTAAAAAGAATACTTATCTAAATGCGCCTTTGAACCTTTTAATGTTAAGGATAATCAAACAGTTTGCAATGCAAAATTAATAAGTAACAATTTCATCTAGACTGTTTGTTTATGAATAAATAGCAGTAAATTCTTGAGTGCTTCTACAGTATTCAGACTAAAAAAAACGTTCATAACAGCGCACACCGGGCAAATACATATTCATAAAGAACAGCAAAGGGATGCTTTCAAACAAAGATTGGTAAAACTCCTCTAAAAATGCAATAAAATAAATAAACGTGTTGAAACTTGAAAATTCGCGGAATTCATACAAGCTAGGAATTTTTCTCTATTTATATTGGCTCAGCCACCTTCTGACAACGCACACGGCGTTTTCATTTTGAAAAACAAATTTATCCAAATACCTGTATATCAACAAAAATGAACGCCTTGACATTTTGATATGCATCGCGACCGAGAGGAAAAAGGGTTTATCCTTGAGCATCAAAAACCAAACGCACGTGTATATGAAAAAAAAAAAAACAGAAAGTGAGATGGCGCACGTCACTTCGCCGATCAATCCACTTCAGGCGAGAAATATCGACAGCGATTCCCCGTATCAATGTCATTCGTAGATTTTTTTATAGGGCTGGCGAATCAAGTGATATATAAGTGCATTTCGAATGCAGCTATAAAAATAGAGTGGGCATCTTTGAATCTTTACACGGATATTCTCATTTGAATTTCAATTCAGCTCTGATTATTTATAGACACAAAAATATACAGGCGGGATTTGATTTAGCTCTAGGTCGAGTGTCGCGTCAATTTAACTAAAAATACTGTTCATTAAAAACATTGTAAATTTAACTACTGAACTTCCAATTTGTTTTATTCTAAAACGCCGTGTTACATTTCATAATTTTCATATTGACAAAATTGACATTTTCTTGGCTTAGTATGTAAAACGCATCAATCATTATTCAATATAGATGTTCTCTGCTTTCAATGGTTTTGCACTGAGCACAATGGCAGAAGTACTAGTCGGAAACTGTTTTGGAATACTGAGTTATCGGTGCGAGAGTGCAACGTCGGATGGGCTCTCCTTTTGTTGGACAATATGAAAAAAAGTACAAAGAGAGCATTGCTTTGAAAAAGCTTTATTGAAATTTTAGTTTGTTCTTTCTATTCCGATATTACATGTAATAGTGAAACCAATCAGTTGTAAGAGAATAGTTTGATCCTCTTACTAATAATTTAATAATTATGTTTATTAATATTTTAACTTATCATCGTATCATAATATCATATGATATATTGTAAGTTCTAACAACAACCATTAAATCCTGTTTAAATTCCAGATATCTCACAAATTTTTATTTAAGACTTACACCCCCAAAAATTTGTAATCCTATATTCAGTTCCTTCAACACCAACTTCATTACACTCTTAACTTTATACATTTTTTCTTAAAATTAACCATTTGGAATTCCAGTCTTGACACTCCAGCTTGATGAGAAAAGCTCCGACTGCGCTCGTGCATCGTCAGCCCATGTAAAGACGGAGGCGAGGAGTGACGGCAAAACGAAGCCAAGTTTCCATCTTCTGCAAGTCTAACAAATCCGCGCGCTCGAACGAGAGACAGGGTAGGTAGACTCGTTCGAGTAAAAACCACCCTTCCCACGATTTCGTGGCACACGAGTTCCCGTTCCGTTTGCCTGCGCGGCAAACTTTCGGGGGAACACACACCGAGAAGGCAAACGGTTTGGTTTTCTGCGATTCCCCGATTTTTTGCTCCCTCCCGACTGACCACGAAATGTTTCACGCTGGTGCTCTTTTTATTTTTGTTGCCGTTGCGATTCCCTCGTGACGCCAGATAAAACTACTCGTGTAGATTCGAGCTTTGCAGTTTCAGATTGACTCGTGCGGTCGCGTAGATATATGCGTTGTTTTCCGCTTAATGAATTGCCCTGCTCGAGTGGTAAAAATATACGATGGTGGAAAAAAACAAAGATAACTCGTGAAGATCAAGAGCTTTTGATGAATGATCGTTTATTTATGACTCTATTAGAGCGGTCGTTTATTTATGCTTTAAAATATTTGTTTGATTTGCTAGCTTTTTTTATCATTTTTAAAATTATTTTACGCTTATTTTATAAACAAAGTTAACTATTAAAATTGTATTAGAAATGTATCTCTATCCTTTCTTCTAAATTGTTGTCAAAAGTTCGATAGATTTGGTTTTTTACAAATTCTATCAATATTAAATTGTAAATATTTGAATATTATACAGATATTTGAACAAATATATACTTTTCTTCCCGATGAAATGACTTCAATTTTACAATATGCTTGTATTATCACGTTACATCTTGAACAGTTCACTTTCTATTCGCATCTGTCGAATATACATGTCTGTTGGTCAATTCTAGTTTTCTGAAAGTGATATCCCTGTGTGCTATAATCGGTCCTGCAATAACGCTAATCAAAATCTCGATGATAATTTAGTATCTACAATAACGTGAATATCAACAAGCAGTTCCACTCAATACCCCTGTGAGCTTCCATTCGATTACAAGCACTAATTAATTATCCCTAACTTGTGAATCCATTTGATTACGTTTGCAGGCACTTCAAAGATAAATTGTATAATTTTGATATCCAATCATCATATTATTTGAAAATGTCATTTAGTGTATACAATTATGAACGCTCGATTCAGATACGTCAAATGTTTACCATGATATTACCCGCAAATATTTGAATGCAGTCCTGTTAATCAATTATACATTTGACAAATGATTCAATATGACATTTACTATTCACCAGACGTTAGCCAGTAAAAAACTACCATCTTCTATTCTGCAAACAAATAAACTTACAAAAAAACTATAAACTTTAAAAAATGCTCTCACGTAAAAACACTTTCGAAACCTCAACATTTTTCATTAGCCTCTTCCGAAAGCAACAAAACTCCGAACCCTCAAGCAGCGCAACCTCAAAGGATCCCCGAGCGGCTGCAGAGGGAAAAGGCGCGCTAGAGAGAGGAGGAGCCTTCGAGCCGGGGGAGGTCGAATAAGGATCTCTTTCAGCGCCGGCTAATTCCGCGTCGTTCGGCCTATTCATCTCTCTCTCTCTCTCTCTTTCTCTTCCATCTTCCGCCATGGCCATATACACCGCCTTCCAATGTCACTTTGGACTAGGCTCCACGCACAGCCAGCTCCGTTTTCGAATGCGCATTGCGACATTAATTAGTCACGCGGTGTCAGCTAGACCATTATCGCCTGGTAAATTATAGACGCGCGGGATGCGAGCATGGTCAGAGAGATTCTGATCAAACGAATGTATCGGATTTTCCGATGGCCGGCGCACGCGTGCAGTTTCGCGGTTGATTCGAGCGTTGGTTTGTTTTGCGCTTTCCAGCGTGCATACGGGCTGTATCGGGCTGTATCGGATTGCTGGTTGCGGTGGCTGTGTGTGGATGTATCGGTGAGTACGTGGGTGAGTGGGTGGGAGGACTAACTTAAACAGCGGGGCAGGAAATTTCTTGCTCGGATAAAGGGAAGGATGTCGGCTTGTATAATCCGATGGCAGTTTATCAACGGGCTGCTTTGTGGATGTGTCTCTCTAACGGTGACTGATCTGTTCATTGGGATTATTGGAGATTTTCTTTACTTGTGGCTCTAATTTGTCTTTATAGGAGAAATTTCAATATTTCACGATTTTAAATTTAAATTTGATGGGAAAAAATTGAAATTATTTGATTGTAAGGTGACCGAATATTTTAATGTTGATAAATTCTAAAAAAATAACGTATTCATTTTAAAAGGAACAAAAGTACTTTTGACTAGAATGAATATTCCATATTCTGGCCGACATCTGCGTTTTAATCCGATGATTGTGATCCATTATTCAAGCGCGCCCGTACGTTTTCTTGAATGAAATACTACGCTTCGATATTCACATTCAAAATATTCTCGTTTAATTCACTCTGAAATATCCCACGCATATAAGACTAATTTTTACATAAACGCGAAAACCGTTTCAGACGTCTTATAAATAGTTTCCTCTTTAAAATGAATTGATTTTCTCAACGTGCGTATTTCACGCCATCTTGAATACATCTTTATCAATTCCTACAAAAAAAGAAATCATAGTTCATCACTAAACCTCACAAACGTTTTTCAAAACACATTCTCATTCAACAAAGCATTAAATTATCTATAACAATCCATATATCCCAAAACAAAAGACACTACCAATCCCCTTTCAAAAATCGAAGTAGCAATAAAAAGCCATGAAGCCTAATGCTCGACTCTCTCCACTGCTGCAGGCTCCTTCTTTTTTACCTCCTCCTCCTCTCCGCTCCGTTCCCCTATGCACACACTCGAGGCCTGCTCAATAAAAGTCAACGCCAGCTATATCTCTCGAAACACCTGAGTCCCGCCGAGCAAACAGCAGCGCGCGTATACACGCTAAAAGAAAGAGAGGGAACGACCCGCGGCGCGTTCGTCGTCGTTAATCGTTCGAAAGTATAACGCGCAGGCTTCAAACGCTTTGCTGGTTCTTAAGGACACGCTGTAAAAGAGGTTATTGTTGTTAAATTGCTACTATGAATGCAGGGTATAATGAGGCGACCCGCATTTGAAAATTCGTCCGTAGCTAAGAGAACGTCGATCGGTTATTCTAACGTTTAAGCTTTGGTGTGCGAGCGAAGTAAAAGGCTTTAGCATGATTGTTCGAATTTTTATTACGCTCTATTAAAATATCAACTCAATTTTACGAAACGGCCGCTTCTTCGAGAAGGGAAAAAACGGTTAACGTTTACGATCTTGACCGTTAATTTAATTTTTCAGCGAGTCAAGTCCGCTGGGTTAGGCAGTAAAGCCGTATAATAACTCGAAACCACTATCGAGCAAATTAGCAAATTAATTACAGCATTAATTTCCTCAAATAGCATAAATTCGTCGCCAATCCTTCGAGCGCGCTTCGTTTTTTCCTCACCGCGACGCGCGGCAGATATACTTGGTTTAACGTAGGCGAGCGGGCGCGCTCGCACAATAATTGCAAGCGCGAGGCCGCAAATAGCACTTCGCAATAACAATGAACCGCAGGACGGCCTTGCAGGTAGCCTCGTGCGCTCTCTCTCTCTCTCTCTCTCTCCCACACGCGTGCTTACACGTATATATATACAGGCGTCGGTGCAGGCACGCAAAGCCAGCGAGCGGATTTTGCTCGGCGTGAGGAGCGCGCGAAAATTATGTAGCTACCGTCGAGTGCGCGGTTCGGCTTACGTGAAACGTTGGAGATGTTACGTGGGTATGAGGTTGGGATTGAAAAAGATGGGAGTTATAGCTTAGGTGGGTTTTAGACTAGATTGTTTTAGGTGTTGGTAGTTAGCGATTGATTATGGAAAGATTTATTGTGATAGGATTTTTATTTGGGTGTTCGTGTTTTTGAGGGATGATTAAGGGGACTATACGTGGTTAGAAAGTAGGTTTTTTCAAAAAATGAATTCACTTGGGAACTTTTCACCCAGATTACCGGTATTACTTAAATTACTCCAGACGTTGGCAGGGTCGAGATTAAAGCCGTGTTTCGTCGTTTAATTAAATTAGCCTTTATTTTCTCGAGGAAAAGTAGTTTAAATTTTCTTTATTTTCTTAGAGCATTGTTCAACGATAAACTCGCATTGTAAAATCTTAATTAGAAGTTCAAGAACTGTAAGGTTGTTTAGAATTTCCAGACTAGAACTTTCCGAGATTTCATCGAAATTTTTTCCAGACGCTACACCTCCATCGTTGCACTCTTCTAGTTAAGCTTTTTTAATCTTCCACAGTTTTTTTTTCTTTCAAATTTTCATCATCTCTGTGTAATAGTCCAAATGCTCAAAAGTTTAATTTTAATCCCCAACAAATTACTTCAAAAATGCTCAATTTCAAATCACTCCCAGTTCAAACTATAAAATTCGAATGCCATTATTATCCCGCGCCCCTCGGCCTTTACAAAACCCGATTGAAAATTTCAATGGCATTATATTAGAGCCTCAATCCCTTCGGCTCGGAGAAAAAAAGGAAGGGTTTCGCAGTCGTGCATATATTGAAACGGCCCGATGATGCGCGTCCATTCATCCTGCCCATTGTGCGCCGGCACAAACGGTCTGGCCAATCCGAAAGTACGCTCACGACTCACTCAGCTCATGTTAGAACATCGCGCTATGACGAAAAAATAACAAACAAAAAATAGTGCACGCAGCGCTCGCTGATTCCACGTGATCACTAGTATATGCTGGAACAAATCGAATTTCCGTCCTTGATTCCCTTAAACAGTGCGGATCCCTTAATCCAATATATTCGGCACCCCCTCTAGTTCATATATATGCGACATACATATATCCCGAAATGTTAAGGGGCCCGTTCAGTTCGTCAACTAGCATCTCTCGGTCGCCAAGCAAGACGCGAAGTCACGAGAAGAAGAAGAAAGGAAATCCGGAGAGAAGCAGAAAAGGGGCAAAGAGAAGACGCCGCGATTTTCGACTATGTATATAGGCGTCCCTTCGGGCGAACGGCACATGTGTATGTACGTGCTTGCGTGAATGTATGCGCACATGTGCACGAAGAGAATGAGGGAGAGAGAGAGAGAGCAAAGATAGAGTGGCTAAAGCCAGCGATCGCGGGCGTCCCACAGAGAGAAAGAGCGGACCCCGGAGGCCGGAGTTTATTAGCTCAACCCCCCGCCTGGCGGGCGAGGGATACCCGAGCCTCGTTAGATATTTCGTCCGGAACGCGTATCTGCATGTACGCGGCCCGCAGTTTCGGCTCTTTTTCTTTTAAATTGTCTACCTCTGCGATGAGGCTTTTAAAATGAAAGGTTTACAGTTTTTTTTAAGGTTTTTTTCTTTATATATCTATAAAAATATGACTGCAATGTGTATAGATTAAAAAAGATGTTTAAGATATCGTGATAATGCTAAGGTTGAATAGAGCGTAAAATTTATTAATAAATTCATAAAGAAATTTTTCAATTCAAACTGTATGAAAAAAATATTAATCCGACAGCAGAATAAAATAATTTCGTTCACACAAGAGATCGCTAATACCCCTTTTACAACTCGAAGATTTACGAACAACGCTTTCTTCGCTTCAAAAGATACTTCATTGTGCTTCGAGCGGCCAGCAGTTTCTATTTTATCCCGCCACCCTACCTCGAAGCTCCCCGTGCGCTCGCTGCTCGATATAGAAAACACACACACGCATTTATAGGGGCGCCCCTAGGCTTTTTCGAGCTACGCGCGCGCCTGCCATTACGAAAATATAGCGTCAAAACGAAGCCTGCATTCGCTATGGCTTGTCGTATTTTATCGCCTGATTGGGAGCGCGTACAGATGTGTCGGATATTAGATGTGTGTATTTGTTTTTCGACGGGCTCTGATAAGTCGCGCTGTTTATTCGCAGGGTTTATGGAGCTTGGGCAGGGTTATTTGTTGGATTGAATTATGGAGAGGTATAAATAATTGCTGTTGTTTATTGTTATTTATTCTTGGTGTGGAGAATAAACTACTGTTTAGGGAAAGTTCAGAGATTTAAGAAAGGCTTTTAACATACGAGTGAATTTGAGAGTATCCGTATGTTCTTATTAATAAGTTAGAGAAAAAAGTTTGAGTTAAAATTATATTAAGGTATATTTCATTTGTAAATGTGGGAACATTTTTTTACTCCCGACTAAACATTTTACTCCCATTACAGTTGGTAATGACCACTTTTCTGCCTTGAAAAGCGGGCGAAATGTTAAATATTTCTCCCGCAAACTTCATTTTTCGAAAAGCGGGACGTAAAGACTTTACGTCCCGCACAAGCTATACTATAATTATATGATATAACGGCGTCTTTCCGTCGCTATTTTTTATGTTAATGTTTGTTCCACAATTTAGAAGAACTTCTATCCCACATAGCATTATCATGCTATGTGGGGGATATATTGCAGCGAAATATTTCAAAACATTTCATTGAAAGGTTTCAATGAAACATTTGGTAAATATTTATGAAACAATCCGAAGAAAGATTATTCAATCTCAGTCAAAAAGTTGCAATAAAATCTTTCAAAAATATTGCAAAAATGTTTCTTAAAATATTTCATGAAATCTTGCAGAAATATTTCACTGAAATCTTTCATGAAATGTTTCTGAAAGGTTTATAAAAGATTTCACACTAGAAAATTTCAAAGGTGCTTAATGAAATGTTTATGATAGGTTTAGGAAACCTTTCACGAAACATTTCAATGGAACGTCGGAAAAACCTTCCATATAGAAGGTTACCATGAAATATTTTGTAAACCTTATAGTAATATTATTTTGCAACATTTTACATCAGCGAAACCCACAAGAAAATGTTTCTAAAATATTTCACTGAAATGTTTTGTAAAATGTTTCTGAAAGGTTTAGGATACCTTTTACGAAACATTTCGATGGAACGTCGCAAAAATCTTTCATAGAAGGCTTGCATGAAATATTTCGTAAACCATACAGTTATACTGTTTTGCAACCCCAAAAAAAAAATTTTAAAATCATCAAAAAAACTAATTCATTATATTACACTTTAAACGTAATAAAAGCTGAACACGCGGCACGCGGCTGCGGGAAGTGCGAAAGTGAACGGCCTTTAGTG
>UELX01002583.1:0-29816 GCA_900480035.1 Eupelmus urozonus | reverse complement strand
TCTCAAAACTAACACATGTAAAGGGTCGATCATGGGCATGGCCCGTATACGGGCCATCCCGTCCTCTAAAGGTTAAAGAAACTTTACCTACCACTTACATAACAACTTACATATACATTAAATTTTACAATTACCTATGCGTAGCCTCAAAAAGTCTGGTTCGATGCTGCAAAACCTCTTCGGAAGCTGAACTGCTGTTTTAATGGATTTTGGTGGTTACCGCAGGATTACTTTGCCAATTTTCAACCAATCATGTTGAAAATTTTCAGAGATCTTTAGTATATCTATCCTCACAAATTAACAGTGTTGTAATTTTGTTAAAGATGAGTTAAAGTTATTGTTAAATATGTAACATTCTTAAAAATACCTAAATTACTAATATTTTCAATTGTTTGTAAACCTAATTTTTTAAATTCTTCTATTTTTAAAAAATTAAATCTGATAATTTGTGAGGATAGATATACTGAACATTATTAATAATACTAGGAAATTGGCAAATTAATCCTGCGGTAACGACCAAAACAGCAGTTCAGCTTCCGAAGAGAATTTTCAGCATTAAACCAGACTTTTTGAGACTATACATAGGCCAAATTGTAAAATTTTGTGCATATGTAAGTTCTTATGTAAGTGTTAGGTAAAGTTTCTTTAATTAAGATTATAGAGAAAAAAAATTTGTCTATGATTAAATTTAACTTTTCTCTAGATCTTAACTCAGTCCTGAGCCCTTAATGTAACTTTTCGAAAAGAACAATCAAAATTTAAATGCAATACTGTATGCATATTGTAACACACGTTTATATGTTTTTTTTTCCAATAATTTTTACGACAATGAACAGCATATAGTGCCGTAAAAACGGCGTAATAATTTTTTGTAAACTTATGTTAAAAAAAAATACGGAAATATCATTAAAATCAGAGCCATCACAAAGAATGGTACTATGAAATTAAAGCACGTTATAATACTGTTTTTCATATGATTTTATACGTATATGACTAGTAAAACGTATTCATTAATTATGAAATACGTACATTTTGACTTTTCAGGAATAAGTTTTTAAAAGTCTAATAAAAAATTTAATTTAAACAAATTTTTAAAAGCTCACTTGATTACATATTACAGATATAAAATTTTAAAATATATACATAAAGCTTTAAATTTATGTTTCATCTATCCATCACATAGCGCGATCATTTTAAGCACAAATTTAACTTGTCAATTTTAAAATAGCATGTAAATTGCTTACATTTGAATGTAAAAAATTATAATTAAAATGAACACAGTAAGCACTAATTTGAATTACTTTTTACATTCGTAGTAAATGTAGGATGAGAAATGATGAAGAGTAAAAATACCAATAGTTTACAATATAGTAAAAATTATTACGACATAGCAGTAATCTTTACTGTTATATTTTCTTTTATCAAATAATCAAACATAATTTTTATTGGTGTTCTTTTCTTTGCATATATTAAGTCGTAATCGCTAGGCTTGTTTGAATAAAGAAATAATTATTTTCGATATAAATACAAGAAAGTGATTTCAATTCATTTTCTCACTAGTGAATCAAATAATATTGTATCATACAACGCATATAAAGCTTAATTCCGTGAAAATTTATTATTTAAACATGTGCAAAGTTATAGCGAATATAAAAAAATTGTTTTAATATTACTAAAAATCTCACAGAGAGTATTTGTTAGGTAACTTAGAACAAAGTCAATAGCCAAAAGATCCCAAAGATAATTTTAATAATAGTACCATTAAATAATTCTCTTTCGTATTAAATAATATAATTTAAATAAATATATAAATTTATATAAATATCATTTAAATAATAAAAATGAAGGTATCGTACTCGTTACAAAAAATTTAAAGCTCGAATAAGCTGAAAAATCTAAATTATGACTATATATTTGTTAATAATAAATGATATCGTATGCCGTTTTTTAATATTTAATATTTTTTAGGATCACATTGACGCTGGTAACAAAAGGAAGAATACGCATAAGAAGGAATGAAAAAATATTTTGTTTGTAACACAAATATCATTGTTTCGCCAATTTTGATAATATAATATCAGATATTTAACACAGTATACTATTTACATCTATATTAAAAGAACAAATGTTGTTATTATATTATAATAAAGGTTTCATTATTATACTTACCATATTCTGTTATAAATATTCATTCAACTAAGGTCAAGATTCAATGGTTCGATGTGACATTTAGTTAATTAAGAAAACGATCTTGAAGAAATCAATCTTTTGTAAAATAATTTATTTTATGCCAATGATTAAGACGTCGAAATTATAATAACGATAAATAAATATATATATATATTATTTTGCTTGGAACGAATTTGTTACTTGTACAAATAAATATGTTAACAAATTAAATATTAGCACAACAATATTATTTAATATTTTATAAAATACATGATTAAACAATGTTTACGGTTATTTTCCTAATATCTCTATTAAAAAAATTATCTTTAAAAGAAGAAGAGTATAATAAAAAATTATTATAAATATTTTTTGAAATATTCAAAATTAATATACAGTGTAACTTTTAAAACTTATCCATGCAAACATGTGCTTGCTCCCATGCGTGTATAAAAGTGTTTCTATTTTTACGTTTTTCTGGTTTTATTGGATTTATCTAGCATTTCTATTTTATTTATTTCTAAGTGGAAATAAAATTAATTCATTGTGTTGTCTCTAAAACTGTTTAAAGAAATCGAATAAGGTTGAGGAAATAAAATCAGCTCTATTTTATATTAACATATTATCATTTTTATTTTAATCTGCATTTTTTTTTCCTACTTATATAGTTTTGCTTTTTCTATCAATCGTTTGTAAGAGTTTCTATTATATATATTTAAATCAGTTTCATTTTTGCAGCTGATATTAAAGTAAACCAATTAGCGTAATAATCTTACATAATAATTTAATAATTTTATACTACAATCAATTAATAAATTTTTTTTCAGCATTACAATATTCCATTGAGGATCTACCTATGTTAAAACCAAGCCTAATAATTCCTTTGGAAAGATTGAGCGAAGATCATCAAGCACATCAAACTCTTCCCAAATCATCCAGTACGTATAATCATCTAGATATTTATTACAAAAATTGTATTCACATTTACAAATTAATTGAAAAATTGTGTATTATTTTATGTTCAATATTATAATTAAATTTTCAATTTAATAAAATTTTGAATAACTCTGTAATAATAAATTGACTTTATTCGCATAATTTTATTATTTTTTTTTTAAATAACTTTTAACATTACTCTTTATAACGTGTGTGAAAAGATTTTGTTTCAGTGAGACATCGACGACGTGAAAGATTGCGAACCCTTGCTTCAAAGCTGATGAATGCCCATGAATATGAACACCTTAAAAATAAGCAATGTTAGTACAAATTTAAAAATTTTTTAAATGGACAGTATTTAATATTACTGCATATAAATTTAAATTTAAAATAATGAACAGTTCAAGATATTTTGTAAATTCTATTTATTCCATTATTAAAATTCATTAAAATTTATTTTGTGCAGTCTAATATTGAATAGAGTTTAAAAATTAGGATGCAATTAAAAACTCCAAGTTTTAAAGTTTTTAATACCATATGTGCAACACGAAATTTCAATGCAATTTATTTTTATAATTTCATTCATAATAAAAAATTCGGGAAAACAATTATAAAGTCAACAAATTTCGTAGGCCTATTAACTGTATACGCATCGCACAAAATATACTATTTTTAATCTATATTATTATATTTTTACCAGTTTTTCTTAACTCACAATATAGATTTTTATATACCAGTTTCTATATAGTTAAAATATTAACATTACACTAATACCCACTTCTTTTTTTTATCTTCAGCAAACGGACAACAAATCGACGACGGCAACAAGATAGAGATTAAACGCCGATTACGTAGAACAAACTTTGAAATGTTAATGCTAAGTACTGAAACTTCCGACATTTCCGAAACAAGTGCTCGAACTACTGGTTTGTCAATCCAAGAAATCAGAAAAAACAAATCCCTGCTTCCGATCCAATCAAACCAAAACGGTCCGAGCGATGCAAAGGAAGCAGCTCCTGAAACTCCTAAAACCTCACCCATCCAAGCGCAAGCTCCAGGCAAAGTCAAACGAGGCCGAGGAAGACCACGCAAGTTTCCTGTCCCAGAAGGCGTTCTGATTGAGCATAAAGAGAGCACGCACTCGAAGAGAGGGCGGAAGAAAGGCAAAGCAGTGCTTGCTGCATCAAAAAAGCGTGTGTTTGTCTGCCAAAACTGTCCCAGCGCGTTCAAGTACTTCCATAATCTGATGCGTCATCAGAAATTCGTTTGTCAGATGAAGCCTCGCTTCAAGTGCGGCTACTGCGAGTTTGTCGGCAGGTATCAGTACCTTGTGGTGAACCACTCCATGGCTGAGCATAAGACGAAGAAAGTAATTGTTGTGGATACGAGGAAGAAGTAAAGTCCGGTCTTTGAAAAAGAGGTTGATTTAAGAGAGCAATTTTTGTTTTGCTAGAACACTGAGTTTCTAAATGATATTATATTAAAAATGATACGGGATAAATTGATTGTTTTATTGAGAGATGATTTTTTGACGAATTAATTTTTAAGGATAAATAGTGGGGAAAATAATTTGTAAAACATTTTTTTTTTATAGAAAATCAATTCCTTAGAATAAACTTTTTATTCGAATGTGATTTTTCTATTGACTTATTGTTGCAAGTTTAGAATAAGTAGACGGACTTTCAAGTCGTTAGTTAATTTAGAAAATGATATGATCTACTATACAAAAAGAAAATATTTTCTTAATTAATTAAAATGTCTTAATTTTCTGAATAGTTTTATTTGTTCAAAGATACGCCAAAAGTTATAAATTTATGCTTATTCGAGAGTTCTTTTTGCTAAATCAAATTAAAAACTTTATAAACTTATAGTCAGTCTAGTTGGTGTTCTTTACAAAGTAAACAATTAACAACAATGAATAACAAAAACGTACTCTTAGAAAGTTGAGTGACATAAAGATTTGAATAAAAATATTTCAATACAATACTCAAAATTTGTTTTTAGGGATCTTTACAAGCAGGACTTGATTATGTGTAACTAATGTGATAACTGTAATAATTTTATTAATATTTGGTATGTTGTTTTGAAAAATATTCACATCTTAATTTATAATAATGTAATCGGGTGCTTCGAAAATAAATATGACAAATACACTACTTGTTAAATGTTTTATTGTACTCTAAAAATTAATATACTGCGAACATTAGAATAATAATATAATAATAATCTTTGTATCAAATAAAATGCTAAGCTCTTTTTATAATATTTGTATGGAAAAATTTCTAAATAAAAATGACGAATAATCTTTATAAATTTGTATTTTATATAATTAGCCATCTTGATTTAGCCTTATTGTTTATATTTATTTACACAAATATTATAATATCAACAGTCATATGTACAATGTACATATCTTATAAAACTTTACACAATTTATATATCGCTACTGTATAAAAGACTGTAAAATTTTAATTTTTACATAAAACAATTTCTAATTTATTCGCTTTCAATTTTTTTTTTATTTCAGTGATATTTTTATATTTTGTTCTCAACAAATTTTTAAATTGTGTTTTTTCGGTATAATCAGTTCTTAGGCTGTGCTATTTCTCAATAAATTTATTGATTTAATGCTAAATATTGTTATAGCTTATTGAGTTCTGTAAATCTTGTCAAAACCACACAAATTTTGACTTCATTTATAGTATTACATCAAATTATCTTTTTATAAGATATTTGCATCGAACTTTTTTATGACAGCTAATAAGAGTAGAACTGTAATTTTCCTTTCATAAGATTAATAAATGTTTATGATTTGCCCTTTTCCTTTTTATTTAAATATGCAATCAAATATTATTTTAACGTTGAATATTATTTCTATTTATTTACAGATTTCAGAAAAAATATTGTCCAAAATTATTTTGATGAATCACTATGGGGCACTCCACAAGGACTAATACAAATAAATTGCTTTGAGGAATCAGAAACGCATAGAAAACATCGGAGCCTTGAAAAAAACTCGAGTACGTAAATTTTCACTTTATCATACGTTTTATTATTTATAGTTAATCTGCGGATTTACCTTTATATTTATTTTTAACATTTAAATATAAAAATTATCTATATATTATAGATAAAGATAATGATTTATTTCGATCATTATATTATCATCCCGTGATATTTATTTTTTAATTTCTTTATAATTCCTTACAAAAAATTTTCTTTACAGTTAATCCACAACAAAGCACTAGGAAAGCAGCTATATCTTCAAGATTAAATATAAGCGATACCTTTAAGAAAAGTTAGTATATTAGCTAATATTAAAAATATTTATTTTTTCATTTTATTATTTTTTTTTTTAATTTTATTAACAGTATTATGTTTTCAATAATTAAATAAATTTTTAAGCTAATTGATATTATAAATATGTTTTACATTATAAACTAGTATTCTAAAAGAAAAATTATTTTAAAACTTTGACTTTTCTTCTAAAAACTTTGTAGGACTATACCGCCGAAAAATCGACAAACAACGCCCAAATAACACCAAATCCAGCGATATTCCAAAGCGCCGCGGAAGGCCTCGAAAAAATAATGATTCAACTCTCAACAACCATGCCATTAAAATAACAAAGCCAGAAGGGGAATCCTTGGATGCAAAAGCAATAAATGAAGCAAAATCATTCGACCCAACATCAGTAAAGGAATCAGAGCCCATGGATCCATTAGTAATGAAGAATTCAAAACTTGAAGTTAAAAACAATCCAAAGCCTAAGAAAAAGCGAATCTATCCCGTTCAGAAGAACAAGTGCCCCACGGTGGGTTGCGGTCGATCGTACAAAGTAAAGCATTCCCTAAAAAGACACTTACAATTCGAATGTGGCATTGAACCTCATTTTAAGTGCGGACACTGCGGCTTCATTGCTGCTTACCCAGTAAGCATAGAAAGACATAGTAAAAATGTACATAAAGCTCTGGAAGTCAAAATTATTGATCTGGACGATGCTACAAAGCGCGAGAATTGTTTCTGGCTGGCGTAAAATATATGCGCCAATGAAATTTTTGAACTTGTTTATTTTATTTTGAAGAGTAGTTCGTTACCAACAAAAAAGTTTTACTAAAAATATTTTTTTTTTTTTGTTTAATTATTTTTCATTCTTTATTTTTACTCATTTTGTTTTTGATTGATATTACTTGAAGACATTTAATGTCAAAATATGTCACGTAATGAACGTAGACTTTATAAGAGTGATAAATTTGTGATAATAACTCTTATATGATAAATGGAAATTTTAACTTGTGTTAAACTTTACGAAGTTGGGTTGAGTTTAAGTTAAATATTTCACAATAAAAGTGATGATACTGAGTGTGATGAAAAAAAAAATTGTGAACCAAATACTCAAAGTTTTCATACAAAAAAATTGAAGTTGTATAAAATACTACAACAAGAAAAGGATTACAAAAAAAAAAGTGATTGATTATAGGATTAAAAATATTTTGTAATAATTTTATAAAATCGTTTATAAAAGATTTAAATTCATTTAAAAAAACGAAATTGTAAGCATAAAATGAAGAGATCACAAATGTTGCATGAAAAGCTTTATACAATGAAGCAATTACTTCAAATTTCAAAGTAAGAAAAAAAATAAAAATTCTTTATTGTTTGTTTGAATTGTTATCATTATTATAATTGTTATCATTATTTGTCTTTCAAACAGATTGCAAAACTTTTTAAGTTTCTTTGTAACAATTTTATAATATGATATAAATTAATAAATTATTTTAAATGTAGTATAATATTTTTTTATGACTCTGAAATTAAAAAATCTATTATACATCATCATCATAAATATGGTATTGTATTTTTCTTTTCATTCATTATTTTTTAAAGGTGGAGTATTTTAGTTATTACTTTATCATGAATCCTTTTTCTTATTTTTTTTAAACTGTACTCTTTAAACAGAATTCTCTTTCCGTTTTGAGTTTTTTTATTTAATTGTACTCTCTAAATATATAAGTTAAAAGATAAATGTGAACTAAATGAGTTAATTTATTTGCTAATTATTAATACTTTGACTATTTAATACTTCATAAAAATAAATTTTTACGTTTTTAAAATTCATAATATTTTCTCTCTAGTACTTAAATATAACAGTTTTCTAACTTACTTCTGTCTCATTTTCTTCTAGTACCATTTGAATTCTCCCATTTATTTTCCTTATTCCTTATTGTATTACATGAAATTTGACTAGCTCACACTTTTTTAATTCTGTAAGAAAAACAGTTTAGTAAAAACTACTATCTACTAAAACAAAAAAAAAAGAAAAAAACAAAAATCAATATCTTTTCCAGTATAAGAGTTGTTAATGGAAGAAAAATTGTTATATTGTACATCTGTACAGATAGATATAAAAACTCAAGATCAGCTCGGTATTCAGCTTGAGACAATCTAATAAAATGTTTGAGTGTGCCAAGTGTACGAAGCAGATATTTTTTAAATCTTTACTGGTCAATCATCTAGTGAGTTGCAAAAAACTGTGCAACTTTTCATGCCCCTATTGCCCGTATAAGCAGCACAGATTCAACCTCAACGAGACGAAGCGTCATTTGGAAAGTCAGCACGCCTGCCATGAAGTCTTCTGCAAATCGCAACTCGTCGATAAGAATATGGAATATTAAAATTCTTTTTTCATTTAAAATTTTGATCATGCTGGGTTTTTGTAAGTTTAACGATTTTTTAAATTTTTGATGATGCAGAATCTTGAATCTCTGTTGTTTTGACGTACATCAGAGATTTTTCGAATATTACTTAACATTTTTTGGTTTGAAATAAAGAGTAAATAAAACATTGGTATTTAGAGGGAATCGCTTATTAGATTAATAACAGAAATATGAATCATAAAAAAATTTATAATTTTATACATTATATTGCATTAATTTGCACATTCTGATATGCTTTGAATTATTTTTGTTTGAGATCTTCCAGGGAAAGTTATAAAAACTAAGTAATTTGTACTTTAAAAAAATTCTAATATAACATACTTGTTTTTATTTTCCATCCTCGGCCGATACTCTATCCAGATTACAATTCAAATAAACAAACAAGACACACCGAGAACAAAGTTCGTTAAAAACCATTTCCAAAAAATCCACTCTGACACGTTTGCTTTATTTCCCACAGGTTTCATACCGTACCTGCCAAAACGTCGCCGTAGAGCCGCGTTGGATCGGGAGCGCCTAATTGCCCAAATAATCGAACTGCCGGGAATCGCAATCGGATCCAACAGCCAGGCAAAAAAGTTCCAGTGTCCAAGGTGCCCCAAGCGCTTCTCCGCCAAAAGTAGCGTCATTCAGCACATTAAGTACGACTGCAACCGGCTGCCTAGATTCGCCTGTCCGTACTGCAGCCAACGCAGCAAGTGGCCTTTCAGCCTCTACAAGCACATCAGAAAGGTGCATCCGGGCTCGAGGGTCTACTGCAACGACATTATGAGCTACCAGAGAGCCGTTCAGTGAAGATGGATCTTTGAAAGCACCTTTACCTAAGATGACTCGCCATACCTTATAGTGTTTGGTTTAGCTTGCGAATTGGAATAAAAATTTCATTGGTGTTTTAAATTTGATGACATTGCTTACGTTGGGTTTAAAAAATGTTCAAATGATAATTTTGATGAAAGAAGGGTAATGAATGTATTAAAACATGACTAGAGTTATTTAAAAGACATATTTTGTTTAGTACTGATACATTGTTTAATGTTTGTATAATTATGAAGAAAACTATTTTAATTATATCTATTGCAATGAAAGTTCCTACCATAATCGGTCTAGTCATTTTTGTATTAATTAAAAGTATTGATATGGATATTAATTTAACATTTTAAACTGTAGAGAATTATCATTCTCAAAGTTATTTTTTAAGAAAATTCAATTTTGTGTCATGTAGTTAAAAAAGTCGAATAGAAACATTATAAAATCATACAAAATCTAAGAATACAAATTTATTATCAGTTTTTCGTATTGACATTTGTAATGTACATTGCGCTGTCCCGGTTAACTATATTCAAGATATAACAAAAATCTTTAAATTTTATAAACTGCCGCTTCAATCAAAAATAGTATACAAATTATTTTTGTATGTAAAGAGAGTAGGAAACATTCGGTACGAGATGAGCTCGCGCAATTAAAAAAAAAAATTAAAGAAAAAATACTACGTTATCGCACGCTCGTCACCTACGTCTGTACAACTGCTTTATACTTGGATTAAAGGAATTATAAATTGAGATTATTATTGAGATGTTTTTGGATAAATTTCTTTTTAGACAATACAATCATTTTCTTGAAATAGTACAATTGTTTTTGTAATAAACCGTATTTCATGATATTATTTAGTTACATCACACGCTATATATTTTAAAAATTAAAAGTTTTTCAATTGTAACTCTGCTTTAATAAACCTGTATTTTTCATAAAGAATTTCTTAGTCGCTTTTTATTCACTTAAAAAACATAATTTTTACTGTTAATAAAAAATTGATTTTTGAAAACTACGATTTTAACTTGACTGAAACAAAAACCCAATAATTATTTATGTGTATGCAGAAGAAAAAGCGATTTGTTATTAACTCTTTAACTAACTTTTTAAAGACTAAAGGCGAATATGATTTTTTTTCAGCTACTTTTATCAAGACACATAAACTCATTAATTATCACTAAAATAATCTTATTATTTTTAGGGGTACGCTGTAAACAACATGGAAATTACAACTGCGGTATCAAATTGACTTATGGGTGTCCATATTGCAAATATTCCGCTAGAAGAACATCCGTAATTTATTCACACATACGTAAAAAGCACAACGGATTCAAAACCTACTACGTTAAAGTTTGATTTGATTATTGAAGACATAGAAAAGAAGAAAATGACCTTTGTAAAAGAACTATTTAGAATAGAATAAAATTATTTCTTGAGTTTGTTTTTTTAATCAAATAATATATAAATGAATTTTAATAAATCCTTCCAGTACTATCTTTTTTTTGATAATAGTTGTTGTTAATGGGTAATAGAAAAGTCATAGTCTTTATTGTGTTGTCTTCTTGAGCAACAATATAAATGTAATCTTAAAATTTTCATCAAAAAGTGTATAATTTACCATAAAAACACAAATTAATAACACCAACTAGTTTATTAATATGTAGTACTAATGCTATTAAATCCTCAATCCAATTTTTAAATATTAATGTGATATAAATATATATCATAAATAGTAGTTCCAAAAATTTTTAATTTCTAACATCATTTTTTACTCTGTCACAGTTTCGAGGCGCTTCCGCAAAGTTGCATCGAAGGGTGGTGTACGCGGACATAAGCAAGGACAACGAAATGATATGTCATCGATAGAAGTATGCAATGTTACAAGCATTTCACTTCAACAAATGGAACAACTCCATAGTGATCGCATCATGACTGTGCTGCAAAATCCTCTAACAAAAGCGAAAAAGAGACCCGGACGCCCCAGGAAATATCCATCGTTTTCTTTAACGAATTATCCATCAGTCGAGTTGACCAAAGTTAGTTCTCCTACTTCTGAAACTGTACTACTAGAAAAATTGAAAGACGTGAATATTTTAAAAAGGAAACCTGGTAGACCTCCAAAAGGTCGGAAGGTCCATAAACATAGTGATGACTTAAAAAAGAAACGAAGTGAAAATTCTAAAACCAGAAGCCAATGGAAAGCAGATAAGCCATTAAACCCCGATAACAATTTATTAAATGACAGCGTTCTTAGTAATATTAAAAGCGAAGAAGAAATTACATTGCCATCTTTTGAAATAAAAACGAATGTCATCAAGAAAAGAAAACCGGGCAGGCCACCTAAAGTCAGAACCGATAATGTTGATGATAATACTTATCACATTAAAAAAGAACAAGAAGAAGAAGAGGCTCTGTTCCAATCCAAAGTCCCACCAATTACTATTATTAAAAGAAAACCAGATAAATTTAAAATTCATTCAAGCATTGAAAAACCATCTAACAAGGAAGTTGAAATAGTTGCTACATCATCGAAGGATGATTCACATATCACTAATGATATAGTTGCTACATCATCGAAGGATGATTCACATATCAGTAATGATATTAAAAAACAACAACAGCTTAATAAAAATACTGTCTTGCTTGAAAATCCTTTAGTAACTTTGAAAAGAAAACATGGTTCACCTAAAAAAGATATAGGTACATCGGAACAGACAAAGTTTGATATGGCTAAAATGAAATTTGCTCAAGTTAAACTGGTAAGAATTCCAGAATTAAAACCTAAGCAAGAAAAAGAACCAGAGAAAGAAGATTTCGTAGAATCATTAGTTGAATCACCTCAGTTAGAAAAAGAACTAGAAAAAAAAGAACCCGAAAAGAAAGAACCACAGATAACAGATTTCTCGCAACCAGCAAATTTGGAAAACATTAAAGTTTTTAAAAGAAAACCAGGCAGACCACCTAAAATTCTGAATTTTGATTTGAATGCAGAGACGATAAATAAAACTGAAATTAAACAAACTCCAAATCCCGCTCGTGCAGCACCAGGTAAAATTATCAAAAATACACCTGGTCAAATCGCAGTGAAGAGAAAGCGTGGTCGTCCCCGATTACACCCTATTTTGAAGCAAGATCAGCCTTCGAAGCCTATAGAGGATAGCCAAGTTGATTCAAAATTAAAAATATCTTGTCTTCAAGATGTGTCTTCCTTAGTTAATGTATCTGAGAATTCTCATAACGACGTTCAGACATCGAATACGTTAGAAAATGAGCAAGACCAAGTGCAAAACGAAAATGTTTCTTCCTCTAATAGACCTGCGCTAAACGAGAATGTTTCTTCCTCTAATAGACCTGCGCAAAACGAGAATGTTTCTTCCTCTAACAAACCTGCGCAAATAACCGAAAAGCTTACAAATTCATGTCTTCAAGAAGAACTTTCTAGTAATTTTGATGATGGACAACAAACACCAAATTTTTATCCTTCATATTCAGACAATGTTCAGTCTATTAAAAAACATGATATCGCTTGTATACTAGAAGAAGTATTAAATCTATCATCAAAAGATCAGCAACAAGCAAATGAAGATTTTACTACTCCAGAAAAAAATGATGTAACAACTGATCAGCTAACTAATTTTAATCCTCAACAAGAAATCTTAGATGCTTCAAAAGAATGCAAACGAGAACGCATTTTAGATACTTCTTGCTCAAACGACGATACTCAACCACTTGAGAAAATAAATCCTTAAATCCATAAAAATACTCTAATAAGAAAAAAAAAAGAAAAATCTTAATTTTGAATATGCGTCTTTAAATATTTATAACGTAGTATGTGATAATGAATAGCTTCCGTATTAATATAAAACGCATGATACATTAACCTTTCAA
Organism: Eupelmus urozonus; assembly: GCA_900480035.1. Lineage (NCBI taxonomy): Eukaryota > Metazoa > Arthropoda > Insecta > Hymenoptera > Eupelmidae > Eupelmus > Eupelmus urozonus. The sequence goes on along the minus strand of UELX01002583.1, from coordinate 16,299 downwards.
GTAAATAATGCATCACTAAATGTTTTTGAAGAATTAATAATTACAAGTTAAAAATTAAAAAATACATAAAAAATTTTCAAATTTACGTAATTGTACAATACTACTATCAATTAATATTTTTAAGTTAAATATAATAAATACAATAAATTTTAGACGAAATTATAAATTAAAATATTAATAATGTTTTATTGTTTACAATTCGTAATATTGAAATTTTTTTTAATTTGTAATTTGAATTGAAAGCTAACATTTTAATACTTTAGCCTTTAATTCTTCGTCTTTAAATCTGTAAAAAAGAAATCAATGTTATGTTCTTGGGAACATAACATCACCACGTTTATCTACTTATTATTATAATCTTAATACATGTTAATCAACTTTCATACTTTTATTTATTTTTATTTTTACAATACTTCAAGAGAACTACATTGTTACATCGTAGTTTTCTTACATTTTCAATCATTAAAAAAAGATTATTTTTAAGTTTAGAAAGAATAGATTTAGCAACAGAAAAAGTTGTCCATGATTGACGTTAAAGCTTTATTTTTCATTGATTTTAGTAAAAGTATTTTTTTATTTTTATATAGTATTCTCAAATTTGTGGGAATAAATAAGGATTAGAAAGTATGTGTGCTAAATCATTTAACAGTATTTAAACATGTTGTTTTATTACAATTTTTAAAGAATACTCACATCGATAAATCATAATGAGCGATACGCCATGAAATGTCGAAAAGCATTACCATGATTTAAAAAATTATTAATTTATTTTCTAATATTTTTTTTTACTATTTAGCTAATCATGACATAGCTTGAAGTTATAGAATATTTACAATCATAAAAATATATTATTTTGTAATAATTACAACCAATTGATAATAAAAAATATTCCTAATAAAGTAATATCAATAAAAACTTTTGTTGTATTATTTTTTCCAGCTAATTCTCATATTTATTCTTCTATACTACTTAAACTTATAACAAATAATATTAATCATTATAATTAAATTGCAATTAATGCAAAATGTCACTAGATTTCGGATTATATAAATAATAATTTGTTAAGACCTATTCATTTGTTTTCACATTATAGAAATTTAACAATCTTTATTATGCTTACCAAAAACTGATATCTAGTTGCATTTGAATGTAAAAAGATTAATATAAATGGATCTAAACTGGACATCAACGAACCAGGTTGTTACAAAATTTTATTCTGAAGTATGTTGTCATTGAAACTTTGTTGATGTCGAATTTTAGATTAATTTATAGTAAAATTTTAATCCAACTTGTCTTCTACATTAAGTATAGTCATTTTATTACTAAAGAACTAATAAAAATTTTTTATTTTAGGTATTGATCTTTATGACATTTATTATGTTTTCCAAACAAAGAAAAAGTTTTTAGAAAGTACGGTAAATATTTCTGCACTACCAAAAGATGATGTATTTGAGACAAAAATACAGCAATAAGAATAACAAAATAGAAAAGTATTTTAGATTAGTTATCGAAGAAAAAATGACTAATTGAAGAAAAAAATTTTTAATTAATACCTGAAATATTACAAATATTTGAATTAAAAAAGATCAAATATAAAAATTGTAAGCATTCAAAATTTTGAAAAGCATTAAAATTCTTCAACAATTTTCATTTTTCAAGATCTGGCTGCAAACAAAGCTTCAGTAAGAAAGGGATAAGGTGATGTTATTTACTTATAGAAGTATCTTTCCAGAAAAATATCCAAGTCAATAAATACATATACAAGTAAACAGTTTTATTTTCATTTTCTAACATTTCTCAACTAAAAATAAATAAATCAAATGATACTCAACTACTATACTACCCACTGCATTAAAATTTATTTATTTTTAGTTATACAAGTAGCTCTTAGTAAATTCTATCCCTATCTACCATTTCACTCTCAACATTTCATCCCTATCCTCGCCGCTCATACACCAGCCTCGGCAACTAACGTCGCCCCTTCTCTCTTTCAGTCTGGATTAAAGACGAGCCATCAAGCTCCGACGACAACGACAACGACGAGGACGAGCACTCGAAAACAGATCCCCTGCTCCACCACGAGTACCAGCAGACCCTCAAGTCCTGGGAGGAAGAAAAACAGTACATCTGCAACAAATGCTCGAAGCGCTTCGCTCGCTACTCCAGCCTTTATCGGCACTCGCGCTACGAGTGCGGCCAGGCTCCGCGCTTCAAATGCCAGCACTGCAGTTACAGGGCCAAGCAGACCTGCAGCATCTACCAGCACGTGATGAGGCTGCACCCGGGGCTTGACGAGCTCTGTTTCGATGTTGTTAAGAAGAGGCTGGTGCCTAGAAGGGCTAGGACTGAGAAGAACTGATGAAGAACCTTTTCCGCGATGCGGTTGTCTATAAGAGGAATTTTTGCGTTTTGTCATTTCAAGCGGTAGTGGGAGGGGTTGGAGTGAGGTTGATTGAATGTCAAGATTGTATGATGATTTTTTTTTACTCGGAAAGATTAAAAGAGGATCAATGTTGTTAGATTTATTTTAGTGTGAATGCACTTATTATTTTTTAGCATTTTTTTTACTAAAATAGTGGGTAAATTGAATTAAAATTTATTATCATTTATCCATGAATATGTAAAATGGCTTTAAAGAGTCAAATTAAACCTTCTATTTTTTTTTTTAATTGTAAATACATTTTTAGTAAAGTTTTAGAACGTAAAATATATTCTGGAAAGAGAATACTTTTTTATCAATTTTATGGATATGATGCTTTCAATTGTAGGTGGTTTAGGCATAAACCGCTTGAAATATTTCAGTTTGATAGTTATTACTGATAATTTATTCCAACACTGAAATGTGATGTAACTGTTTAAGTTTATGTTTATATTATATATTTTTTTTAAATCTTCTTTAAACATTATGATCCATATTACCATATACTTATGAGTTATTAAGTAATACGCAAATATTTTGCAAGTGCTCAAAATTAATTTGTTTTATTTGAATTATGGTGTAATTCTCTTTCAACGTATTGATAATGCTATATATGTGTGATTTGCAGAAAACTGTTATGTAGCCTAATTAATAATTTCAAAATTAACTTTATTTTTGTTATTGTAGAGCTTCTAAATAATTGATTGAACTTACCAGTCTATCTACCTCTGAAATAGTATTAAAAACACTACACTGGAGTATTATTATAGGGGCGACCGGGGCTAGTTGGCTACAGGGGTAAATTGGCAAGATACTCAATATCTTTTCATCTAAGCTCTACATTGCTATTTACAGTTATCAAGAATGGAGCATATGTGTGTAGGTTCATCAATATGTATAAGTTGTATTTACACATTTTTAAACTAATAAGATATTAAGCATTTTGTCAACTTACCCCTATAGTCAACTAGCCCCAGTATCCCCTATTTCTTTTACACACTTTTGTTTCAAGTTTATTGCATCTTACTATTTATGTAATTATAAATTCTTGTACAAAATTTATTTGCCCCAAATGAAATTAATAAAATATGGTGTATTAATTCTGGCTATTTTATGTTAAAAACATTTATTATCTAAAGATTGGCCTATTTATGCCTAAAGCTAATAATACATCATGTTTTAATAGAAACTGAAACCGTATAAAAACCTATAAAACTGTAAGTTTTTGCATAGTACTTTACAATAGATGCTTTTTTGTCTTGTTCACTTATTTTACAATGAATCGACAACGACCTGACGGCTATAAAAGGGAAAAATACAGCAAAGTATCATAGTCATGATATATTTCCACTGCAAAATCGGACTAATCTAGAATATAAATATGTTAGCTTTTAATTATTTTTATATATATAAATCTATTACGTATATTATGTAAAAATAAATTAAATTTTTATGTTTGTAAATGGATAAATATGTCTGTAAATTAAGAACCCTCATATCGTTATTCAAACTTAGAATGAGATATTTTCTAGCAAAACACCCACATACTAAAAAATAAGTTTTATTTTTTATTTTACATTTATTATTGTATACTTTATTTGAAATAGTACAAATCAAAAAATTTTGTATCTAAGATATAACAAAAATTCTAATACCATTATAGAATAATGATTTGATAAATAAAACGTTGTTTCATATTAAAAAATTAATCTATTTATTTTTCAAACTTAACGATACACCAACAAATCACTGGAAACTTTTTAATTGTTTAATTATATAATGTTTCTGATTTTAAAATTACTGATCTTTGTTTATTTACTTTTTAATAATATTCTATCATCCATTTTTGAATAAAATAAAAAAATTTAATCGACGTTTTACATTTTTGTTTTAATTGTTTCTCCATATATTAAAGCGGTTAAAAGTTAAAAGTTATTAATTAGATAATTTATTTGATAATCTCTTTACGTGTTTAATAAGTTTCTTTAATTACATACATTTCTGACATGTTATAAATTGATTACTTTAAAGTCTGAAGTTATACAAAAATTCTAATAAAAATAAAATAGATCAGAAAGATAACGAAAAAAATATATGATTGATTATTTTTCATGTTGTATCATAAATTAAAATGTTATTACTTTGATTTTATCTGTTATATATTGATTATTGTGAAAGCATTAAAGAATATTTATAATGTGAAATAATCAACAAGTCATATATGTATTGATATATTTTTCTTTCAAAATTTAAATATAATTTATTTTAGGAAAACTTTACACTATTGCACCCGCACAAATTTGTATTCAATGAAAGCAATAAACTTTATTTGAGACTGAATTAGGCCCTTAACATAGAAAAAAGAACAAAGCACAAGAACAAAAATATCATTAATTACTATATCTATATGTATAAGGAACAAGCAGGAACAAGCACTTGTTCCTTATGTTTTTATACATATAATAGATATAGTAACCAATGCTATTATTGTTCTTGTGCCTTGTTCTTTTTTTCTGTGTTAAGGGCCTTATTCTCCACTAATCTGTCTGTATGCTAGATCATCTAGTGGAATTTAGTACAATCCCAAAGTGTATAAAAAAACATTTACTGACCAAAATAATTTTTTCCCCCAGAACTTCAGCAACAGAGCAAGTACGATTGTCCAAAATGTGCGCGCCAGTTTTCACAGAGCTACTCGATGTATCGACACTTCAGGTACGAATGCCGTGATTCTTTGCCGCGTTATCAGTGTCCTTATTGCCAGCAACGCAGCAAGTGGACCCACTCGATCTACAATCACATCAGGAAACTGCATCCCGGCGCAGTTGTTAGACTTGAAAAGCTCTACTGATTGAATCGTTGCATTTACTTATTGTACTTAGTTATTATTTTAATACTATTTATTACATGATTTATATATAATAAGTGATAAGGTTGATTTTAAATAAAATATTGTATATAAGTATCATTTTATTCTAAGTAAGAGAAACTTATAGCATATTGTAAAAAGACTATCATTGAAGATCCATTGACTGACAGCGTGTATGTATTTTGAACAAAAACACTCATAGGAAAATGTAGTACAAAAGAGTATAAAAAACAGTGACACTTGTAAAATCTACCTATGTTCCTTTAGTAAAACATAAATAATATATCTAAAATTAATTTACTCTTAGAATATAAAATACTCTTACATTAAATGTATTTTTACATGCTTTTTTATGTATGGGATGAATTATAATAAAACAATGATGTTTACTTAAATACTTTTCTGACTTTATCATTTTTTATTGTTCTTTTATAAAATAATTTCTAAAACTTTGAAAAATTAAAATAATTTACTGAAAATTGGTGTAGAAAAGGAATAATAAAATATTACAACATCCATCTTGCCTTATCCTTGAAAATTACATTGACCAACAATATCGTTTCAGTATACTTCCAAAAACCTACATAATACCTCCGTTAGGTAATATCGCTCCCTTATTTGAATAGTCAAACTTTACATACCTATCTGCCCCCTAGCCAACCAGCCCCAGCTCCCCAGAACCATCCTACACTAGTAGCAAATTCTCTGTCAATCATAAAAACAAAACATCCCAAGATCAGTCACATCCAACTCGATGAATCACTAACCACCATCCAATCCTTTTCTCATTCCAGAAACTTCGCCGAACTTCACGAGCTACGTCTGCAATACATGTAGCGCTGGTTTCCGGCGCATCGCCGACCTGTACAGACACAAGTGCGGCCCACCACCGCGTTATGGATGTCCCTACTGTCACAAGAAGGACAACTACTCGTCGAACATCAACCGGCACGTGAAGCGCTGGCATCCGCGGATGCCCGTCAAGTTTAACAAAATCTTTTAGAATTGAATTTTGAAGGTTTTGTTGCACAGATTGCTGGGGATTTCTAGTTTATCAGTTTGTTTATTTATTTTTTTACAGTGTTCGTTGATGGAAAACAGTTCAAATGTGTTCGTTTTTGTAATTTCGTATAAAATGAGTTCAAAAATTAATTTAAGCTATATGTTTTTCTGTTAAAACTTGATGTTATTTTATTTAAGTTTGTTTAAGTTTTTTTCTAATGTACAACCACAAATTGTCACGTGATTCAACAATACTTCCATTATTTCTTTACTAGGATACATTAGTACATTTAAGCAGCAAATTGTTCCTGTAATTTAATTTCCTAGTCTATTAGGAATGTTATAGTTCCAAAGAATTATGTGACATAAAAGAATTATATATTCTTTATATTAGTACCTTCAAATATGACATCATGAGTTTTCATATGTGATATCATAAGTAACAACAAAATAGTCTTAAACTTGGTTATTTATTGCGATTGAAACTAATTCCATTCTTATTTATTTTATTATTTTTTTAATTACGTTAAAAAATAGATAACATATACCGTTGACTCGTGCTAAATAAATAAACTAAAAGTAATATTAGATTAATATATTTGTTTTGGTTTTGTGTTGTTAAGCTGCAATGGTACATAAATGAAAATAGTTCTATGAATCAAAAATGTATCGAATGTATAAAAGGTGTTATTTCAAGTAAAATGATAAAGTTTTACAACATTGTACCTAAAGCGTTTATACTTATAAAACTACCGAAATAATTTCTGTCGTGTTAAATTTTGTGCCATAAATGTAAAAAAAAAATGGTAAAAAGGTAATAAAATCAAAAGTATTTATTATTGTACATTGTTCATCTTTAATGCCTAAAACCTTATTTATTTTTAATATAAAATAAACCTACATTATAATTATGAACAGCCTACTTTCAAAATTACATTGAATGTAGTATTTAATAATAATAAACTCTGATTTAATTTAAAAAAAATATACCAAATATGCATATACAATAGTTTTTTTTTCATTCAGTTAATAAAAGTGAATTTAATTTTTTTCATTTTCAATTGTAAGTATTCAAACGTGTGTACTTGCATCTCAATTTGCAACTGAACATCTTTATTCCAAATCTAACTGTTCTAATCATTTCTTTCCAGATGTAAACGCCTTCAAGTATCATCCAGGCGCGAATAGCAAAGCCTACGAGTGCCTCAAATGCCAGCGTCGATTCTCCCACAAAACGACAGTGGTAGATCACCTGCGCTACTTCTGCGGCATGGGCCCAGGCTACAAGTGTCCCTACTGCGAGTATTTATCCATCACTTCTTCAAATATTTACCGGCACATTAGGGTACATCACCAGGGCCAGGCGATTAGCTCCATCAGACTCTTCATGAAGATCAAGAGTTGATGTTAAGGTGCTCCTTTGCGATAATGGGACCAGCGAGAGGTGAATTGTTGATTTGTGATTATATGGAGTTTTCCAGACATCTGCACAATACGTTTCGAAAATTATTGTCTAACATTCTCACAACAATCATTAATCAACTTCCTAATACAAGAAAAATTACATATTCTTTTTCAGTTCCATACTTTATCATCCCAGTGAATCGTAGATTCATCATAAGTTGGAATATTTAAAAGCAATTTTTTATTTTGATGTTTAATGTTTATATTGAAAATGTCCGCTTTATCGAAAATAGCAGCAATCTAACAAATATGATCTTTTAAAGTTTTTCGGGTTACTGGATCCCTCAGGGCATTCAACAAGCTAAATCCCTAACTAGCTTACCCATACTAACTATTATATCATTTTCTTTCCAGATCAAAAGCGCCGGGCGACGCTGATGGTGCGAAAAGATTTGGAGGACCGAAACGACCTAACCTATAAAGTTCATCAGACCAATGCGAAGCGTTACGAGTGCCTCAAGTGCCACAGGCGGTTTACTCAAAAGACCACGATTCACGATCATCTGCGCTACTTCTGCGGCAAGGGCCGCCGCTTCAAATGTCCCTACTGTGACTCCCTTGGGAACAGCTCATCCAACATTTACCAGCACGTCAGGCGTCATCACAAAGGACTCGAACCTAAGGCTGTCAAGCTGTTTACGAAAATTAGAGACTGTATGAATTAGAACGGAATATAATTTGGTGATACCATTTCTGTAGCTTTTAATTTTGCGACGTTATAAGAGTGTTGAGATCCATTTGATAGAATGGAAATTGGTTAATTGATTAGATAAAGATTTGCGGAATAGTAGGATAAGCGAGAGAGTTGATAATGAAATAAGTGTGATATTTTTTTCATTAAGAATTTTCGTTTCTAATTGACTGGCAGTATGTATGTATTTCGAGAACAAATACTAGTAGGAAAATGTAGAACAAAAGAGTCCACGTTTTTTATGTATAAACAGTGACCTATCATTAGTATCAATAAGGAAACCTTAACGGGGTCTGATAGTCCATTTTATCAGCATGTCCTAATTATACAGATTTTTGATGATTATAAAAAAAAAAAATATTGCGATATAATGCAGGACATAGTTGCCCTCCGTAACGATGTACTCTATCTCTATGCAACTTTGAAATAATGACTTAAAAATTTGTATAGAGATAGAGTACATCATTACGGAGGGCAACTATGTCCTTGATTATATCGCAATACATTTTTTTAATGGTCAAAAAACTATATAATTTGGACATGTCGATAAAGTAGGACTATGAGACCACATTATCATGTTAATCAAGCATTACAGAAGCAATTAATGTTTTTACAGCAGCATTTTTATTTTAATATAAAAATCAAAAGAAAACATATTTGTAACAAAGAAAATCCTTCAAGTATAATTGTTAATTCCCGAAGAATATTCATGTGTATTTTTAGTATCCGTTTTATTAAGGAAGTAACGATAAAATAGATAGGCACATAATAATGTGATCATATAAAAAAGAGAGATTTCTGTACGAAAGAGTTTTATAAAGATAGTCAACAATTTTCAGTTTACGGGTTTTTACAAAATTAGCGCAGTATTCGTCATACTGAGCTTCAGTATCAAAAAAACATTCCAATTACATTATTGTGATAAAATCCGTAATGTGAATATTATAGGCTCTCTTTCTTATTATAATTTTTAATTTATATTTATAATTCTCTACCAATAGTATTATATATATTTTAAAAACAGGTATGCATATTTCTTTTACAAATTTGAATTTTATCAACGTTTTTAAATGTAATATTATCTATTTCTTATCAACTTAAATTAATAAAAGAAACTCAGTATTTACAAATTAATTCAATATCGTTTTTATCCAACACACTCTTTTTATTTTTACCTGAACTAATTTATTATCATAAATAATAATTTTTCATAGACAGAAATTATTAATATGTTTAAAAAATTAACTAGTCCTTGGCTGAATTTATACAAATATTAAAAAAAAAGATTCTTTAACAGTAAATAGGATCTACAGCTGAAGATGTATCCGCAAACACGTGTTTAGAGTTAACAATGGTCTATAAACCTCGCACCTAATGTTTAAAAAAAGTTGATTCAAATAATTATCCTTAGAAAAACTAAAAATCAAAGGGTGTGTCTTAATTTAAACATTTATAGGAAACACACCGTTGAAAATTCATGTAAAGCAACGAAATTCCAACTTTTTGCATAAAAAATAATGCTTAAACCAATAATTTCCAAAAGACACAAGAACGAGCCTCAAGGGAAACAGTTTGCTATGACAGCTAACACCTACAGTCTGCAACTTTCAACCGAGCCATCGCCAAACTATAATCAACCCTAAATTTAACATCCATCCCTACCTATCCTCAACCAACCCCTACCACCGTCTCTCTACACCCACACCTGTAATCGTACAATCTTCAATCATCACCTCATCTGCTAATCATCCGACCTTCTCTTTTTCAGATGCAGGCCGCAAACGCCACGCCTGCCCCGTTTGCCAGCGCACTTACAAGCACCGAAGCCACATGATGCGACACTACAAATACGAATGCGGCGTCCAGCCGCGCTTCCAGTGTCCCTACTGCACTGCCCAGCTTCGCCAGCGCACCCAGGCCTGGAGGCACATTCGCACCCTGCATCCGCAGCGCGAGCTGTACTGCGTCGACGTGGCGACCAACGAAAGACTGGACAGATGCAATTACTGGGCTGAGTGAAGCTCGTGGGTGGGTTGCGGCCCGGTGAAGCAGGGTTGAGATGAAGACTTTTGGGATGAAGAGAGGATTTTTTGATTTTCGAGTGTTGAGTGTTTTGCAATTTTTTATGATGATAGAGTAATGGGAAAAATAATTTTTTTTTTTTTTTTTGAGGAATGTTGTTTATGCTGGAATGTTGAAAAAATTGATGTATACAAATAAATGTCAATTGAAGACTGTGTTAGGAAGAAAATGAAGTAAAATTTAAATGACAAATTTATTATGAGATAGGGTAGATATATCAAATTTTTTTATTTACCACAGATTCTATTTATTTTGGAAAAAAAGTTATTGTATTAATTACATGATTATGTTTATGTTTCATTTAAAGTATATATTTCAGTTTGTTATTTAATTTAGTTTAGATTATAAGAACAATCGTAATATCGATTTTTTTTTCTATTTCTTTTATATTTTATGTTTATACACATAAATCTATGTGATCATCGTTGTCAATGTTTCATAGAAATGTAATTAATTAAAATATAATAAAATTGATCAACGTGTTTTTATATTCTAAAATTATTCATATATATAGTTCTTCACAAAATTATGCCTTCCTGCAATTACACCCGATTTGCCAACTGTTTAATCCCGAAAAAATAATATTAAGATTAATAATTAAAACTGAATATGAAAAATTTTTAATTATTTAGATTTAGTTTTATAAGCAAAACGTATATTTTAAAATATCTTTTAAAATAATGTAAAATAAATTTTAAAACCCTAAATACTTATATGATTTTATATTTTTCATTTGATACGTTACATGGTTAATAATTTGTTATTTAATGTATTTACTAACAAATAATGTCTTAACCAGAATCATTCACATTCAACATTAATTTATAAATTGGTCAGAATAAAAACAACATTTTTTGTCCATATAACAATACGAATGAAAAATTCATTTCATCCACCTAAAAATGTACTTTTCTAATTTCTCTCTTGAACTATCATTCAAACACCATTCAATAGTTTGTTTTCATCTTTTCATCTTAAAAAACGACCGTAATCACTCACTTTTCAACTAACCACATCTCAAACTACTGCTTTCAGGTCGATCACCCAAGATACGCGTAAAACCAGGAGTGCGAAATTCCATGAAGAATGACAAGCAAGATGAGAAACCGAGTTCGGATAATTCACTCAGTGAGATCCCTAAGTACAAGCACAAAGGACGGCCTAAGGAATTTTACTGCGGCAAGTGCAGCCAGGGTTTCACCTTGAAGAGCAACTGCGTACGTCACGAGAGATACGAGTGTGGCCAGTTACCAAGATTCATGTGTCCCTACTGTCGCATCAGGTGCAAGCAGACATCCCAGATCTACCAGCACATCAGAAGGAAGCATCCCACCGAGGAGATCTACGTGGTTACCGCCGACGAGCCAAAAGAAGAGCCTTAGAAGCCTAAGATTTAACTTTAGTTACATGAATATCATGAGAGTCCAGATTGTGGTTAGGGATAAGGGAAATAGCGCCGGATTCTTTTTTAATGCATTCCTCAGGTTATACCGTCCGGTCTTCATCACAGAATTTTAATTTTTATTATGATTTAGGGTTTTTATTTTTTGACGATTGAAACATTGTTACCCAAGGGACACTTATTTATTGTTATTACAATTTAGTATTTTGGTATTCTGATATTTGATTACGGGTTTAGATATTTACAAGTACTTAATATTTAATAATAATATAAGGTTTTTATTTTTTAACAATTGAACCATTGTTACCCAAGGGACACTTATTTATTGTTATTATAATTAATTTACTATTTATGGTATTCTGATTTTTTATTACGGGTTTTGATATTTACAAGTTCTATAATATATAGTAATGCATTAATATATTATATTTCTGATTTTTAAACTAATTAATTTTGGGAGTTATCGTAATTGTTTTGTAGAAGAATCTACATAACTTCTTAATTGTAATATTTAAAATAATTAAATTATTGAAAAATAAGCAACAGAAAGTTGCTTAGTAGATCTAAGTTTCAATTTGGCCTAGGGGAAATTATTTATCCCAGGTGTCAGTGACCTTCATAATATATTTTCAAAACTGGACTAGCTATTAAATAAGAAGATATTTTTTGTGTGAAAAAGTAATGTTTTAATATACATTTTTTAAAAACAATTTTAAACATTATTTATATTTTCAATTTACAATAAGTAATACTATAAAGAATAATCTAGTAATTTATGAAATATAATTTGCTAAAAACACTTGCTAGTTAGGTAATTAATTTTTGAGTTGTTATTTGCACTGGTTGAAATTAAACGATACGACAAATTAGCGTCTCCAGTGAGACCCTTGGCCGTTCCAATAACAGTAACACTTCCAGTTAAAAATAAGTAACAATCTTTTACAAATGAAGATTATTATTGTATGTCAATTAGCGATGATTTTACATATTATGTCAAGTAAATTTTTTACTACGATATTATTAAATTCCTTTTACAAAACTTATGTAGGGGAAAGTTAACACGCAGATTTCAAAGTTCATTGCATAAAATGAACTATTTAACACTAGTATTTGGTAATATTTGAAATTCTGTAGGTAAGACAAAGTATTATTAATATGTATATATAATGATTTTCAAGTACAAATTTAATTTTCCGAAGGAGATATAAATAAAACATTAATTGCGTGTCAACTAGCCCCGCTGTCCCTTACTAGTAAAAAATCGCATTCGGCTTGGAAATTAACTTTTGAAGCAAATGAAACCTACAGAACAAAAATCTCTATAAGAAAATGTAACTGTACTTACTATAAATTAATATTTAAATTTTTTTTACTTTTTACTTATTTTTAATTAATAATTTTGTGTTATGTAAACTACGGTTAGTGTTAATTTTTCATTTATTGTGTGCTACATGTAATTTTATAAAACGAATTAGTAAAAATCCTGAATTTCAAATTTGATAAAATAATTTATATTTTATAAAAATGTAATTCTTTTGTAATGAATAAATAAAATGAATGAATAAATAAAATATCTTTTATCGTCAAATAATCTATAGATAATTGTTAAAAACAATTTTCCTAGTGATTAAATGATTTTTCAAATAGCTAAAACAATTACTGATTTGTAAGTCATCTTATCTCAAATAGTTCTATTATCTTTCGATAAATATATTTAAGTAACTTAATTGTATAAATAAATCCTTCAGTTCTCTTTCGTGAAGTACAAGACTAATTAAATTTAAACACTCAAGTCATTTTAGGTCACCAGTCACATATACTTGCTTAAGTAGAAATAACTTGATAAAATTATACTTACTTATCACCTACAATGCTTTATTTTATGGTTCGATTAATTTCAGTGAAACAAGTTTAGTTCACAACATTAAATTCCTTACCCATGTAAATTCAATACATCCAGCTAATCTCAGCATCTTAGTTTCTCTTCAATAAAAAAATTCAACGCAACCTTCAACATCCCATCTCCTGAGCCATCAACCTCCAGCTTGAATTCCTTCACCTCCAATTAAAAAAAAAAAAATCCACTAATTCCCAACCTTTCTACTTGCAGTACCAACGATGCTGCCGCAGTTTTATCATCACCAATACGTTCCGCTACCACCGACCAGTGTGGCTCAGCTGTATTCCGCATCCCGACGTCAGAACAAGCGCACCGTGGGCGTCAACCGGAGCCACGTGTGCGCCAAGTGCGGCAAGAGCTACGTTTTTCAGCAGAGCCTGAACCGACACTGCAAGTACGAATGCGGCCTCGAGCCCAGGTTCCGCTGTCCTTACTGTGGCTATAAGTCCAAACAGCAGAACCACGTCAAGGAGCACGTGCTGCGCAAGCACGTCGGCAAGCGCGTTCACGTGGTCAAGATTGTTGACTGAAACTTGTTGCTGCATAGCGCGGTTTGAGCTTGTTAAATTGAGCTGCGGAATGAGCTGATTTGCGAACAAATGAAAATTAATGATTATTTTTAGTAAAATGAGTTTTCGAGTTCTGACCGTCTAAAAATTTGTTTATGTGTTTAAAATGAAATAGAAACAGAGTCCTTAGTCTGTTCAATTTATGTTACGTGCATATTCTTTCAGCGAACAATATTTCAATCTTTATTAATTGTCAATCTTCACTTATTGTCATCACAATAATTTATTTTTTATCAAATAGGCTTCTTAAAATAAACAAAAAATCTCAAAATACGAAAAACAATTTTCTCAGAATCAATAATGAGAAAGATCTGGAATGGAACTACTTCAAAGCCTCATAATGTATCATACATTGTAAATATAAAGAAATTTTGTAATTAACATTTTTAAAAAGTCACAATCTTTTTATCTTAAATATATAAAATATACAAATAGTATTTATTAAAGTTAGCTGTACTACGAACCTATCAAGTGAATACCATACTATGTCCTTATTAAAAATTATCTGTTTCAACGAGTTTTAATTAAATAAGTTGAAAAAACGTATATTTGTTTACCAAATTCATTTAACAGATTTGATTGATTTACAAATATGAGTATAAATATAATGTGCATAAGCAAGTTTTGAATAAATTCTTTAAATTTAAACTGTACTATACTGATTTTTTCAAAAATTTCCCTAGCCATTTTTTGTTAAAATTTCAATATTTCAGTTATTAATAACTTATTGACTATCATTCCAAAAGTATGCTTAGTTATTCGACTAAGCTACTTAGCTTATTAGCTACAATTAACCATTATTAACAAACATATTTGACTGGTGTAACTTTCAACAATACTCATATCACTTTCCTTTTTCAGAAACCGTAAACTATTCCACCGAAGAATATGCGGAATTCATTATCGAAGAAGTTAAGGAAGAAAATCCTGAAGATCTCTTCACTTTCGTCGATGCTAATCCAGCGACTACTTCGACAAATAGCAAGAGTAGTGATACAAAACATGTTTCGAACAATTCAAAGACAAGGAGTACAAAAACCATACAAAAATTATCGACTCAGACCAAACCTCTCCTTGCGGAATATTACGAAAAGACTATAACTACCACTTCCGGTGTAACTAGCAAGATATACGTGTGCGCTAAGTGCGGACGCGATTATTACAGTGCCTGCCGCGTGAGAGCTCATTTAAGGACCACGTGCGGTTGGGAACCTAGATTTCAATGTCCTTACTGCAGCCTTAAAAGCAAACAAAAGTCACACATTTATAGACATATCAGGAGGCGGCACCCAAAAGAGAAAATTCACGTAATAGATCTGACTAAAATTAAAAAAGAGAAATAAATCGGGGTGACCTTGTTTAAAAATAAATAGTTTTTTATATGAATTTACATTTTTTTTATTAAAATTTTTTATTGAATATTTTTTATTGACTAGCTTGACAAAATAAAGTTATGTTGAAAAATATTCAAATCTCGTTTAACGTCTTATACATTCGGTTTTATTTAGTTTTAAGTAAATACAAACTTTATTTCGTAAAAGTAATTAAGAACAGCAGGTAATTTAGATACGACAAAATCAACATTGTTATTAGATTATTTTAATACCTAATGTATAGACTAATAAAATTATATTTTATTGTATATTTACTTTTGTAAGATGATAACAGTCACATTTAAAATAAATTTTTAATGAGTATAAAAAAAATTTTTTTTTACTTATGATTTTAAAAATAATTTAATATAATTTTTTTATTTATAATTATTTATCATTATTATTATTTCTGTAAGTTGATTTTTATTTTAAAATCAATATTTCAGACTTAAGTATCGAAGATGAACTCTTAATCTACATAAAAATATAAAGACTTACTAAATTGTTTAGAACTCTTAAGTATAAATT